>JAEIFU010002621.1:0-40741 GCA_018904235.1 Lordiphosa stackelbergi
TTTTGGAGCTATCGAGCTGAAACTTTGCACAGAGTCTTATTTTTACTGCACGCTGCTAATATGTCGGAACCGACCGGATCGGAGGACTACTTCTTGTAGCTGCCATACAAATGTTCGTTCGAAAAATGGGTTTTAGTGAGAAAAACTGGTTTGTTCTCAATATTATCGCTCTCAAACACGGTCATGGGTAATATGTCATGTTTTTAAGCTGATTTGCGAAGTTTTGTCGAAGTCGCTAACCGTTGTGACAAGCTATTTCAAGTGTATCAAAACTTCGGTACAGACGAAGTTAGCTTTGCCTTTCTCGTTTTTTAAGTGTTTTTAACATTGTCATTATTGTATGTAATCCTTTAATTGATTAGTACATGGTGCAACGCAACTGATTGATCTTGCTCAAACTTGCTCAATACAGGAGAAAGGACTTACATTTTTAACAAACATTTTCTTAAATCAGGTGAAATTACGCTAAACATTAGAAAAGGCAATAAAGCGAATTCACCCTAAAAGCAGTTTCCAAAAAATAATGTTAAGGGCAACTTTTCTAAAGTTCAGAAACATTTTCTGAAATATAGGATTTTTTTCTTAAATTTAGGGCAGTTTCGATACTAGGGCGATTTTCTTAAATATAGAAAAGCTTGAAGCTTGGAACTTTCTAGATTTATTTGATTTTATACTGAAAGACGTCGATTAGTTTAAGAATTTAATAAAGTTATTTTATGTATTCCTTTTTGTATTTTACTAACATCGAAGAACATTTTATACCTATTTTAGAAATGCAAATTCTGTATTTAAAGTAAATTAAGATTTTTTTAGGACTATTTCGACGTAAGAATAAAGTTGACCAGATTATAAAATAGATTATAAATGTTCTCTTCGCACTCAAACGAGGTGACAACAAGCTTTGAATGGTCTCATTGAATAAAAATCAGCAGCGGACATGTGTGTGTATGCAAATTTAATCGGTTGTGATCAAAGCAAGTTTATTCGGGAGTTGATTAATCAATTATGTCTAATCGCTTTGCAATCAGACGAAGTCGTTCTCTGATATGAAAGACGATAGGTAAAGAATAATGCATTTTTTTAATCATAATGCTTATAAGAACTAACAAAGCGAAGCATCCGCAAACCTGTTGGCTACCGTAAGCGGCGATCGTTCCCTGAAGAGTAAATAGAAGAGGTAATTGCGCCGGCCTTAGAACACAGCAGTTCACAATTCAATTGTTCATGATGCTAAAAGAAGAAAGGTTGACCATGCCTGTTTGTTTTTAATTACACAACAAATATTTTTCCAAAATTAATTTATTTAACAATTAAAAACCGTCGCGACGCGTCGTGCCATGCATCTTAGAACTGCTCAAATATTATTGTAGAATTCGGCCATTCTAAAGGCTAAACAGGTTTGCAAACTGATCAACAAACAAGAACCAAACAAATGTTTTAGCAAGTCCCAAAAGGAAAAAGAAAACAAAGCTAAATTTCTATTGCAACTAATGAGTTTATACAAGTAATTGGCTTTTGGGCAAAAGCCAGACTTCAAAAAATGCGCCAAAAGAGAAATTGAAAATGACAAAGAGAAGGGAATGGAGCCAAATAAAAAATATATAACACAAAAAAGAAACAAATGTCGAAAGTAGAAAATTAAATACCAGATGTCTGTTATCATGGGTTTAAAATTGAACTTCATGTACACAGGCGGCTAGTTACGACTTTGCTTTAAGGGAAATGCCAAATATATAAATGTACACGTTAAGAAAAGATTCAGACATTATCTTGGCACAATCATGAAAGATAAGAAACGACAACCCAATTATTCAAGTAATAATTTTTTATTATTCCTGCTAGATAAGATTATGGAGTATTGAATGTAGTTGTGGTATTATAAATTGAAAACAATTCGATTAGGTATTATATATGATTTGAAGATAAATCTATATGAGATGATATAATTGTAAGTAAAAAAGGAAATTAGGCAAACAATGTATATTATAAACTAATTTGTAGACAAAATAAGATGAATGAAGATGAAACA
Source organism: Lordiphosa stackelbergi (assembly GCA_018904235.1). Taxonomy (NCBI): domain Eukaryota; kingdom Metazoa; phylum Arthropoda; class Insecta; order Diptera; family Drosophilidae; genus Lordiphosa; species Lordiphosa stackelbergi. The sequence goes on from JAEIFU010002621.1 coordinate 2,030, forward strand.
GTACGAATAATCAGAATAAAGACCGAATGAGAAAGAAGACAGATCCATCTTATATAGGCAACGTTGTCTTTGACAGTTATAATCAAGGCAGCAAAACTTTTAAACTCTGCAAAAATAATATTCAACTGTGCCTTAAATGCACAAAACGTGGTCGCTTCTTACAGGTTTTTAGAAAGAAAACAGTCACTCTCGGACACCAAGAATTAGGGAGAGAGCTCTGAAACAGAAAACATGAGAAAAACAAAATCAAGTGTTATGTTGAGAGACTTGGCGAGTCTGCTGAATTTATCCCTGTCATTTCGGTGAGCTGACATCATAGAAAATATGATTCATATTCTCTTATCAATAAAAAAAATAATTTCTTCGATTTTCTCGAAAAGTTTTGTCAGACTCCCATCGCATCTTAGCGGGTTTGACTACAGAGTTCTTAATTTATTTTTACACAATCTATTAATCTAATCAACTTATTGTTGCAAGTTTGTTCAACATCGTTTAGCATGCAGATGACCTCAACTAAGTTCATCTTTTTCTATGAATACAACTGGGCAAATTCCAGCATAATAGACACCATCGTTGCCCTCTCACGCATTGTCACAACATTGATAAGAAAACAAACTCTAGGGCTGAGCTGTGAAAGCCCCCTCAGGGGGAATTCTGAGAATCATAACACCCCACAATTCTGGGTCATTGTACGCAATTCAAGTTCAAGCTATGTGCACACAAAATGAAAGCCAACCTGTTATCCAAGTGCCATTGAAGCTACGTAGACCGGTAGTACCCGATAGGGCCTCCAATAATTCCCACGCTGTCTTGTCATTGTCGGCAGCCACCCGCTGCTGCTGCTCCACCTCCTCCTCTCTACTGATGACCGCCGCCTGGCTGAGCCGGACTAGACCAAAAATCAACACCAGCAGAGGCAGCCACAAACTCAAATGCAATTTTTCATGCATATTTGTTTGTCACCTATTTTAGTTAAATACTTGTTACACGAATTAAAATGCACCAAACACACGAGCGCCACAGGCGGTAAACAACTGACAGCGGGACGGGCTAAAAGGCAACTGAATCGCAATCACAATCCGAAATTCATTTATCAACAACAACATTAAGCAGCGACGCCAAAGCAACGGCGCGAATCACAAAAGCAAAGCGAGATACAAAGAGAGAGAGACACTCACTGAGCTTGAATTCGAGCGTTGCCAGATTGGCTGAAGATCACATTGTATATGGAAATTAAACCAGGATCGAAATCGAAATACATGCAATATTTAGGCATTTTGTGGTTCCGATTCAGCATTTTAGAAATCCTTGCGTTAGATTTTTTCCTTTATTTTTTTTTAAGTCCAAAAAAGTAAAAATGAACATGTGAAATGGAATCGAAATTTAATAAATAAATTCAGCACAATATTTAATAAAAATTAAATTTCTAACCGGAGAAATAATTAATCATACTGATTTTTTTTTTTTTTGGTACCACCTCATACGTATTCCGAATATGGTATTAAAAATTGCTGAAATAAAGAGAACAAAACTAAGAACCAAATTTAAGGAAAACAAAATAAGGAGGGAAAAAATAAGGAAACAAGATTTAGGAAATCAAAACAAGGAAAACGTTCAGAGTACAAAAATTAGGAAAAATCTAGTTCTTTAATATAAGAAAAACGTAGCTTTGATTTTTCTGGCTCCGGCTGAATTTTACTTTCACATAGTTAAATAAATTTTTATTTTATTGTGATAATCTATTTCAATTGTAAAAGTCGTTATTTTTGTTTTCCCAAAATGGAGAAATTTATAAACAACTAGCAATAACCCGTCGCGCTTCGCTGCGCCTTCAACAGTATAGAACCAATGCACACCTACTTCCCATCCACATCCCACCCACTCACCACCCAATTCCACAAATTTTCCACCCAAATTCCACCCACACACCACCCACTTACCACCCACTTCCCACCTACATCCCATCTACATCCCACTCACTTCCCGCCCACATCCCATCTCTCTCTATCTCTAATGGATTAACTGTAAAATGGACAACAAAAAATGCAGAAAATGACTTATTTGGCCATTTTGTAAGGACCGTATGTCCTAGAAACGGGTTGTTTTTCAAAAATTTGTAAATGTCAAGTTATAGTACTCAGTTGTATCTGTAAATTGTAGTTTATACTTTATTAATTATTGTAAGAAATAAATTCATGATCGATCTGCAAAGTAAGTCCAATTTTCATGCAAATTTAAATTTTGGTACTTAGCGACTGATTTGCAGAGTTATGTCGTTTTAAAACGTCATATCTTCGCCGTGTTACAAACGACATATCTCCGAGCGGAGTTATGTCGTTCGGAAACGTCATATCTCCGCCGATTTCCAAACGACATATCTCCGCGCGGAGTTGTGTCGTTTAAAAGCGTCACATCTCCGCGCGGAGATATGTTGCTTGGAAAACGGCGGAGATATGACGTCGGAGCTATGTCGTTACCCCCTGAAATCCATGTTCACTTTTTGCAGAGATTCCTTTTTCTTAAGTTTTCAATTTGGTTTATATTTAAGACAGACTTGCTCGCTTTTTGGAATTGTTTAAAACATATTGTTGAATATTAAAATTTTAATAAATGTACTTCCATAAATGTTTGACTGTTGCTTGGACTATTCTTTGTGTTTACAAAATATTAACCTATAACAACGAGCCTACTTCAACTAAAGGGTGATTTTTTAGCTATTATCTTTTTGGCAACACTGGCAAACATCTTCAGTTTGGTCTATAATTTAACCATGAATCGTCTGACAAACGAACAAAGCTGGCAAAGTATTGAATTTTATTATCAGAATGCGTGCTCTGTTAAGAATCGCACTCTCTTCCATTTTATGGTCAGTTTAATCGACCCACTGAAGCGGCTATTCGGTCTATTGTGACTAAATTTCGCACCAAATTTACATTGTTGGATTTTAAACCACCAACACGCTTACGTAGAGCGCGAACTGAAGAAAATATCGCAGCTATATCGGCCAGTATTAATGTAGTTTTTTTAGTAGTAGTTGGTTTTTTATTTCTTCTTTTTTTTTTGTAAATATAATAACTCAAAGCCCTGTAGTACGGCGTACCAGTACTGGATCTAACGAATCCGATAACGAATCTTTACTACCAGCCTAACCACCAGCCATGTTATTTGCCTAACGAATTTTCTATGGGAATGTCCGCAAAACGTACCATTAGGGCAGCTGCAATAGTGTATGTTTTTCTATTAATGTGCTGCGATTTGATTCGTAATATAATGCTATCATCTGTTTTCCGCAACTCCTCTAAAAAAGATTTGATCCGACAAATCACGATCACTCTTTAAGCTTAGTACTCAGACAAACTAAATCGATTTAGCTGGGTGTCAACTCCATATAAAAAGAAGGGTACGCTCGGTCGAACTCAGACAAACTAAAATTTCCGTTCATACCCAGCGGAAAGCTCGTAGCGCAGCTAACTTGACAGGCACAAACAGCTGATTCAATTCCGATGGGTTGGTAGTAGAAAAAATTGTTTGTAATTTTTCCGACACCCACCCGTCGGAATGTCAGCAGCAAAAGTTCGACAAAAATCGTCGATTGGCATAATTTGAAACCAATGGTAAGATTTTTGCATTGCCCATGACTTCTACATTCCATATATCCCCCACAAATCCCTAAATATTTGCAAAAACAATTAACTAAATTCAAATGCAAGCAAATCAGAGCAGTGAGACCGTTTTACACTTGGTATTATTTTGATGAAGGGTGGTATTTTGGCGTTGAACAGTCACACTGCATCGTCCGCTGGGTAACCCATCGGAATAATTTGTCAATTTAGCTAGCGGACGATTTAGTTTGTCTGAGTACTAAGCTTTAGATAGCACGTTATCTTGCGCAGGAGTTATAAAATTCCGTGCAAAGCTTTAAATGCCCACCTAACTTTGATGCCGATCCAGGACTGTTTTGCTTTCTGCGTTTCATAGCTGGCAGAAGAACTTTATAGCCTTTTCCTTTGAGATCCTCAACAGCATCTCTAAACCCTCGATCAAAAACAATTATATCTCTTGGCTAAAGCAATTTTTGAGTCCGTCCAGATCATGTAGTAACTGCTTCATGATTGTTGCGTCATTTACATTGGACTTTTATGGTTCTGCCATGTCAAAAATATAACCATTGTTGGTGCAAATTGTAGATTTTGTAGGCTTCTGACCTGGGCATGATTTCTTTTGCGGATTTAATAGCGGATATATGTTCTATCGCAAATGATCACCAATTTGTCGACACCTAGTTTTAATAACGATTTGGTTATTTCTGTTTTTTTTTTGCCGTACCAATTAATCTAGATTCAGCAATCAACCCAAAGTTGACTTTTACATAATTTTGAAAAGCCGTTGCTACTTCTTTTACATATTAAGAACCATTTGCGGCTGGGCTATTCCAAATAGATTAGCAATTGTTTCGTTGCTGTTGCCATGTTTCATCTTGGAAAATAATATTATTAAAGGCTGATCCTTTTTTACGACCTGTCGAATTTCTCGTTGAGGGTAAAGATTCCATCAGTTGTTTTAAATGCTCCCAGTTAAGATCTATATTTTTCCATTTTTTGAAGTTTTGTAACTCATTGTAATCATCAGTCGAAATGTCCATGCCTGTAAACTATGAAAGTTGGTTGTCATTTAACTACTTGAAGGTTTTATTATTCACTTTTCATGCTTCCTTGTCAGAAACCGCATTAAGCATTACCCAATACCGGGATTTCGCAAAACTACCTACAAGCCACATCAATATGTGTAGCTAAACGAGGCAATCATGCAGGGTTTATTGTCCGCCACGCTTCGCAATATCAGAAAATCAATTTCTAGATTTCTTTAATACACTCGGTCAACGCTTTTTAGCAGCGGGTGACTATAACTCAAAACACCCCCACTGGGGTTCGAGACTGACTAATCCAAAAGGGAAACAACTCTATAGCGTTCTCATGCGCGCAACAAACAAACTCGACTATGTATCTCCGGGTAGGCCTACATATTGGCCAGCAGATCCTAAGAAAATACCCGACCTTATAGACTTTGCCATAACAAGAAAAGTTCCACAAAACTTGGTAACTACAGAAGCACTCGCAGATTTGTCGTCAGACCATTCTCCAATTATTTTCACCCTTCTAGAGTGCCCTCAAATCAGAGAGTATCCTCGGAGACTGACATCCCATAAGACAAACTGGCTCAAATACAAAAAATATATCAGCAGTCACATTGAACTGAGCCCAACCATCAACAGCGAAGAAGAAATTGAAACCTCAGTCCAAGCCCTAAGCTCAATTATTACCACAGCTGCTTATCACTCGAACCCACTAACAACAACAACAACACCTAAGCAAGATCGTAGATTAACGAGCAGCTACATAGACCGGCTGGTCACGGAGAAGCGGCGTGCAAGAAGAGAATGGCAGAGCAATCGGTCGCCAGCTGCAAGGACTCGCCTGCGACATACAGAACGCGTACTCCACAAAGCACTCGAAGCAGAGGAGCAGTTAGCCCATAGACGCTACATCGAAAAATTATCGCCCACAAACACCAAATTCCCCTATGGAGAGCACATGCAAGCATAAAGCCACCTGCTAAGGTAGACACGCCTTTGAGGGATCAGAGAGGAAGATGGGCCCGCAGCGACGAAGAAAAGGCAAATGTTTTCGCACTTCACCTAAGAAATGTTTTCCAGCCGAACCCACCAACTAATGCATATGCACTGCCATTGATTCCTAATGCCGCACAGACTTGCCCAATCAAGGTTCATTCGCTTGAAATAAAAAATGTTATCAGAGAACTTAATCCTAAGAAAGCACCAGGATATGATCTTATTACGCCTAAAATGATCATGGAACTTCCAAGTCCTGCCATTTCATATATCTCAAGAATCTTTAATGCTGTACTGCGATGTGGATACTTTCCAACTCAGTGGAAGAAATCTACAATCATAATGATTCCGAAACCAGGAAAGGATAAAACTCAAGCGTCATCATATAGACCCATAAGCCTTCTACCTTGCCTATCAAAAGTATTTGAGAAGATCTTACTTCGCAAAATTGATACGCATGCACAAAATATAATTCCTTCACATCAATTTGGGTTCCGAGCAAAACACGGGACCATTGAGCAAGTCAACCGTTTAACTTCGGATATTCGGACGGCGTATGAGCACCACGAATACTGCTCCGCAATTTTCCTAGATGTTGCCCAAGCATTTGACCGCGTTTGGTTGGACGGTCTTATTTATAAAATTAAGACACTGCTTCCCCAAATACTCACCAACTCTTAGAATGTTATGTCAGCAACAGAGTATTCTCTGTCCGACAAAATGAGTACACAACGGAAGAGTTCACCATTGGAGCCGGAGTGCCACAGGGTAGCGTTCTCGGTCCTTTTCTGTATGTATTGTACACTGCAGACATCCCAACAGACCCCGACTAACAATATCCACATTTGCGGATGACATGGCAATTCTAAGCAGATCACGATGTCCAATTATCGCATCAAGACTTTTGGCAAGCCACCTAGCTAATGTGGAGGAGTGGCAGGCCAACTGGCGCATAATGACCAATGAGCAAAGGTGTAAACAAGTGACTTTTACACTCAACAGAAACACCTGTCCCCAGATATCCCTAAACGCGACCTTGATACCCCAATCAAAGGATGTTGTATACCTTGGAGTACACCTCGACAGACGGTTCACCTGGCGCAAACACATAGACTCGAAAAAACTTTAAATAAAGCTAATGGCCAACAGCCTTCGCTGGCTAATTAACTCCCGTTCCCCTCTAAAACTGGAATATAAAGTATTACTGTACAAAAGCATCATAAAGCCAGTCTGGACTTATGGCTCGCAACTATGGGGAAATGCCTGTGCGAGCAGTGTGGACATTCTTCAAAGATCACAATCAAGAATTCTTAGAACACTCACTGGAGCGCCATGGTACATTCGCAACGAGTGTATCCACAACGACCTAAGGATCCCACTGGTCGAAACTGAAATACAGCACCTGAAACGCAAATATTCCGAGAAGCTTCTTGCGCACCCTAATGAACTTGCACAATCTCTCACCCTGCAAGCAACGCATTCTCGTCTCAGAAGAAAAGACCTACCAACCCAGCGACTGAATTAAAGGGCCGCGGAACATAAACCACCCCCAATAGGGGATGGTTTTATAATAGTTTCTAGATTAAGATTTGAAAACTTATTGTTAGTCTCATTAAGAGAAGATTCAATAAATTCCAAACAGCTAAAAAAAAAAAAAAAAAAAATTTTTATGCTTTTCGTACTGAAGCCTGCAGTAAGCAGTCAGATTATTTAATCCTTTTGAACAACTTGCAAGCCGAGATGCTGATAAATATATGTAAAACAACTGATGAATGTACCATTATCAACGAATATTGTGATGAAGATTAAAACAAAATTAAATATCAAATATTTATATTTTTATGTTTTTTATTAATTTGACCTTGTTGCACCACTCTTGAAAATCGAAGTTTTTTATTAATTAGGTGGTTAAAAGACACATCAACTGTAAAAATTTCGTGGTATTGTCGAAACTGGAAAGTGGTCATTTCCAATTTTGAAAATTTTGACCACCGTTTTTGGACCAAAGGAGAAAGAGTCAAGAGTCAGGAAAAAATCCCGAATTTCGTAACGAATAACTACGTTAAATCAATCAACAGTTCATGATAAAACTTGTTTGAGACCAGATATATCGATATTCATGTTTTAGCATTTCTGCATATTGCTCGTCAACCAATAGACCTATTAACTTGAAACTTGGCACACATACCCTCCTAGATAATAGCTACCATCCCTGATTCAAAATAATTAAAAATCTTCTGGGGCAGTTTTCAAAGGCTTATCCGGCTATGCCCTTTATATAAATCTAAGGAATGGTATACAAAAAAAATTAAAAATAAAAAGTTTAGTTACTCGGCGACTTGGTTAAAAGAACCGTCTGTCGCTCACCGCCTCGCACCCTCTACACGTAGCTTAATACACCTGGCTTCCCGGGTCTTCCCCAGATACCAGATCGTTCAGCCATGCGTTTTGGGTTTGCGAATTAGTGCTAGCAGGATTTACAAAAAACTAAAAACTAAATTTCCTTTTTAATATAATCCCTTTATGATTCTATTTCTATATGCTGAGGCTTTAATCACATAACTCTGTAGCTTTGACCAGTCCGCGCCGTTGAGAATATTTATTATTTCGTGCGGAAAAAGTGTACATTTTCCGAAAACTGAGAGCCAGAGTTCCCGCAGAATAGGGCAACCTCCAATGAAATGGATGACATTTTCTTGCTCCCTCCAGTTGCACAGAGGGCAGTTTGTGTCATTTCTCGTGACATTTGGCCATGAAAACACTTCTTATTCCTTCAATGGGAAACTCATCGGAGAAATAGTTATTCTCTCCCAGGTCGTAGTGCAGTTGCCTATAGATCAAACACAAATTTCATCCTATATGCTGCATCCATTTTAATCGTAATATTCCTAGCCCAAGTTTTCCAAGTTGCGTTATCTTCAAGATTCAATCGAACTCCGTGATCCGTGGCTAGACTGTCCCACTCTCTAAAACATTGTAGTCGCTCTTTTAAAAGGTGCTCTGCCAAAATCCTAGGTACCCATTTTTCCTCCATGTATAAATCTTTTTGCATGTAGTCGAAATGCAGGTTAGCCGATCTCCAGATATAGCATCCTGTTCGGTGTGTATTGAGGTAGACGAAGAATTTTCTTAAGAAAGTATCTTTGAAGACTTTCCACTTCCTCGTATCGTCGTTTCCCCCATACTTGTGCACCATAGCACATTATTGCCCGCACTGCGGCATTAAACAGATTGTACTTAGTGCTGGTAGGATCCTCTTTTTTACTCAACACCGTGAAAAATTTTGCAGAAGGATTTAGGTGTGAAGCCTTTCAAAATACAGCTGGTGCAAGAATTGAAGTCGAACGACCTACCGAAACGTAGAATTTTTGGTGAAAGTTGGCCGAAGATCCACTTTTTTACCGAAATAATGTGTTCAGCGACGAAGCTCATTTTTGGCTCAATGGGTACGTAAATAAGCAGAATTGTCGATTTTGGAGTGAATATCAACCAGAAGCATTGCAAGAGCTACCAATGCATCCAAAAAAAGTCACAGTTTGGTGCGGTTTATTGGCTGGTGGCATCATTGGACCGTACTTCTTCAAAAATGATGCGAATCGTAACGTAACTGTGAATGGTGAGCACTACCGTAAGATGATATCCAACTTTTTTTTACCCAAAATGCAAGAGCTTGACTTGCATGACATGTGGTTTAAACAAAACGGTGCCACATGCCACACAGCACGCGCAACAATGGACTTATTGAGAGGCGAGTTCAATGAACATTTTATTTCACGTTCGGGTCAGGTCAATTGGCCGCCTAGATCGTGCGATTTAACGCCTTTAGACAATTTTTATGGGGATATATTAAAGCTAATGTCTATACAGACAAGCACGATTCAATTGACGCATTGGAAGACAACATTGATGCATTTATTCGTGAGATACCGGCCGAAATATAGGCAAGAGTATGCTTACAAAAAAATTTCCGAAAACCGCTCCGCAGTGTCCGACGTCCAAAAAGCAACTGAAGTGAACTTGGGTTTTGTAATTAACCATTTCTAATTGTAATTTTAATTTTGTGAGGCGAGTAAAATGTTTTTATACCTACCGCCCGTGTAGTGTTTGAGTGTTAACCCTCTCATGCCCGAATTAAAATGGGCGTGGCTAAAATTTTTTTGAGTAGACATATAAGCTAGAGTTGACCTCAATATCAACTGACAAAAATTTCAATGTCCTAGGTGTCCTGGTTCAAGAGCTACAGGATGTTGCGTATATGCAACATTGGGCAATGGTGTTATATATTTAAAGTCAAGTTGATTTTTTTTTCAAATGCCGTTTATTTATATTTATGTATGATAGGACACGAAACAATTTTTTTGGGGATTGGAGCACAAGTGCACATTACATTTGCTGCATTTACAGCTTGGAAACCCAGTGCTGCATACTCTACATCTTCCTCTTGTTCCCCATTCCGGCCAATGATAATAACCAATCAATTCGAAATAGTCGTTTTTGAAGGTCTTTTTGAAATTTTCAATCGTTGCTTTTAATTGACCAATGGCCAATATGCTTTTCTCAAGCAACATAAGCTTTATTGCGATAAAAAATTAAATTTTGGTTTACTGGCAGCCCATTAGATGATAAAAATAGCCGTATCTGGTGAAATGCCCAAGCCATAAGTCTTGCACGTTCCTTCTCCAATGTACAGAGTAAAATCGTATATAATCCCAGATACACCAGCTCTCGTAAACATTTTGAAACCCCACTTGTGGGGCTTCATTGGAAGATATTGTTTCAAACTATGTTGACCTAAGAAAAGAATGTACTATTATGCTATTCAGAAATGTATTCACAAATAATAAGTTACCTTTATATGCAATCATTTGCTCATCTATACTTTGGAATTCTTCCTGCGAAATTTCATTGAATTTTTTTTTATGGCGTCCAACAAAGGCCGAACCTTGTACAACTTGTCATATTCAGGTGTTCCCTTCTGAGGCTGTTTAGAATTATCGTTCAAATGGAAAAACTGTTTAATTTTATCAAATCTGTTTCTCGGTAATGCATTTGCAACGGCCGCTAGTTTGAAATTGGCCGCCCACGCCATTCTATAAGCTGGTATTTTCACAACTGCAAGGTAAAGAAGTATGCCAACAAACCTTTTCATTTCAGGCACAGTGCATTTCAATTCTATGCCCTTCGTTTGCATGGCATATAAATTCGTTTCGTCACATATTTTCTGCCACAGTTCATCCGCAAAGAAAGTACTAAAATATTCGATGGGGTTTTTCACCGCATTGCTGCATAATTCACTTTTCCAAGTGGTCTCGCTTTCCATAAACTCTGCACTCCTCCACTGCAAACTCTTCAAATCAATTTTTTCCATCACCTCCTGTACAACGTTTTCATTTTCATTCAAATCTCCATCATTTTCGCTTCTAATAAATTGGTCAATAAGACCAACTTCCGCATTTTCAGCTCTGTTATCCAAATTTTTCAAAGTTTCTTCTATAATTTCGTCCATATTTCGATCTTATTCTTCTTCATTTTCCTCGTCAGCCGAATCATCCCAATCAAAGTTGGCAAATTTTTCAATCTCAGCCTGAGTCAGACCTTTTGGCCGCATCTTAGAATCTGCATACAAAAAAAGTTTTATTTTTCAAAAATTACCACAATAGACCAATGTTGCATATACGCAACACGACATTTACAAAATTATTACAAACAAACTAAATAATATTTTCATGCGGGGTTTTTTTTTTAAATACTCACTTACCTTTCTTTATTTAGTTGTTGAACTTGGTTTTAGGATGAAGTAATTATTTTAATGTTTTTTAACACTTTTTTAAAACCACGTTTTTTTGCACAATGAATTTGTCAACTGCGCTCTCGGGAGAATAGCTACTAACTGAACGCGTGTGCAGCTGACTACCGAACAATTAGGTGTAAGCTCACTCAACACATGCAGCTATATTTCTGCGAAAGGTTCAAAACAAAATATGTTAAATTAACGGTAGTTAGAGGCTCATAAATACAATGTTGCGTATATGCAACAGCGGGCATGAGTTCAACTTTCACTGCTGCGGCTCCAGTTTCGGCTGCAGCTGCTGCTGCTGCTCCTGTTGTTCCGGCTCTGCTGGTGGATCCGACGGCGGCGGCTGTGGCGGTGGCTCCTGTGCTACGACAGCACTGGACAGCACTGCATGCTGTTCGCGAAACTCCATTTGCATGATTCTGGCCAAAATTTGACCTTGCAGCTCAATGCACTTGGGGAAAAATGTTTGCATCAAATCCAGCTTGCGTTCCTCCAGCTCTAGACGTTGACGCGATATTTTGGTCTGCTCGGAGAGTAGTTGATTTTTGCGTCTTACTTCCTCCATGTACATGGACTCCAGCGAGTCAGCCGAGGGCGGATTTACCGAACCAAAGGGACGTCCTCGCTTGCGGGGTGTGGGCACTGGCATGGCAGGCAGGGGTGAGGCGGCAGGAGCAGGCATTTGCAAGCCGTTGGTGGCCACCGAGATGGTATTGTTGGTGCTATTGATATAGGCCACAGCGGTGATGGCCTGATGCTGTTGCTGCTGCTGCTGCTGCAGTGGTAAGGGAGAGGAGTTGGTGGTCACGATGGCCACTTGATTGGTTTGGTTTGGATGATGATTGTTGTAGGGAAATTGTGGTGGTGGTGGTGGAGGCTCATAGTTGACCTGAGGAGCAAATTGTGGCAGTTGTTGTTGTTGCTGCTGTTGTTGTTGTTGCTGTTGGAGCTGCTGCAGTTGCTGTGGGGTCTGCAGCTCTAGTAATTGTGTGGGCTCAGCTGGTGAATACTGCTGCAGTGGCTCTTGAAATGGCATGGAACGTTCATAGTCATCTTCATACTCCTGTTTGACCACATCATCATACTGATCTGTGAATAGTTCGGTGCTAAAGCCTAGATTATTGTTGTTGTTGTTGTTATTATTGAAATTCCCCTCAGTGGTCAGGTTAAGACCCTGCTGCTGCTGCTGGGGCTGCTGCGGCTGAGGCGGCGGTGGCTGCACACTGGGCTGCGGCTGCGGCTGTGGCGGCGGTTCAATAGGAGTTGGCGCCTGCGGCGGCTGGGCTATGGGCTCTGCGGGTGTGTCCTCCCTGGGCGGCGTCATATCCCTATTGTTAAGCAATGCCTCTGGCGGCAAGGGTTCCGCATCTGTGGGCCTATGCAAATTCTTGAGTATCCTATTAATGATATCATATTTCTTCCAGCGCGTGGCATAGCTGGTTGGATCTGCCAGCAGCTGTTTCTTCACCGATCTGTCAAGCAAAATCATTTTATACAATATATTCTCACAACCCTCCCTCCTTTGCTTTGTCTTACCTGAATTTGGCCCTTGTCTGATTCACCTTCATTTGTATCTCCTCCGGCTTCACATCCACCGCAAATCTTTCCTTCAACTCTTCGGCCCATTGGGCAAAGAATATTGTATTCTTACCCGTTCTAGTTAGACGCCAGTTGTCTCTACCCCAAATCTCATACAAACGTTCCTCCTCGCTGGGCGTCCAATAGCGACGAGACTTCTCTTTGGCCTTGCCCTCCGTAACATCCGCAGCCGCACCCCCGCACATATTATTAGTTGGTGTTGTTGTTTGTTCTGGCTCGGAGCTGGGTGGATTTAGATTGCTCGAGGAGCCGGAGCCGCCACCACCGCCGACGCCTCCCCCGCTACCGCTGCCAGCGCCAAGATTTTGATTGAGATTTTCGTATTCCATAAGCCAGCAACTGTTGTTTCAAATGCTGTTGCTGGTAATTGCGGTGAGGGGCAACAGCTTTGTAGCTTGCAGAAACGTTTAATTACACAATAATTTGTTGCAAAAAGCCCAGAACCTTTTTTTTTGCATTAAAAAAATCAACAACGCTAGTTGCCAGAGATGTGAGTTGGGTAACCGATTGCGTTGTCACGAGTATTTTTCAGGTAACGAGTCACGAACTGTGCAGCGTATGTATCTGTCTAGTATTTTTCAGATGGCGCCTAAATCTGGTATTAAAATACTTGTTTAATTAAAAGCAAAGACTTGTAAATACATAGATGGCGCATGATTAAGAGATATTTAATTGTATGTTTTGTCCATATTTGTAGGTTTTTTCAAACCAAAAATTGTTTTAATGTAAGTTGCATTGAATAAAGTTACAGAATAACTAAACATGCAGTTTTGATTTTTATTATATGGAAAATTTTCATTTTTTGTCATCAAATCTTTCTTTTCCAAAAAAAATAATAAATAAACCGATCGTTATTATGAAAGCTATAAGGTATAGCAATCCGATTAAACTTAAAAAACCTTTCCACGTCGTTTAAAACGAAGTTAGTCTAGCATGCGGTAAGTTGGGTAATTCTAAAACTAATTTTTTGTCTACATTTTTTTGCCACACTTGGTGTTTTTGCACCAAAACTGGTGTATTTTTTTCCTCTTGGCGCACTGGAACTTTTTTATTGGATTTGGCTCTTTTTGTTTGTAATTGGCGAATAAGCGAAAAAGTTCGAACATTATTCAGCACCTAATGTAGATCTAGATATTTTTCCTGTCAACACTGAAAACTATCGAAAACACGGCATGCAACTCTGTAAATAATCGGAACCTATGCCCATCGCTAATACTAGGAATACTGTATATCACGCATGGTTTTGAGAGAGGAGAGTAGTGAGATTAAGTGTTAAGCTAATTTGTGAAAAAATAAACAAGTAAGTAAAAAGAGTATAAGCACCAGCACAACATTTGCCTTATAAGTTGATTATACATTTAGGTTTCTTACAAAAAAAAGAGAAACTTTCACTGAGTCTTCTTACACAGAGGCTGAGACCACAAACACTAGTTCTCAGGTGGAAGCAAAATGTGAGATTGAAAAAAAGGGTTTTATAGCGCCTGTCGCATAATTAAATTTTTCTCTTAGAGTTGCTTTCGGTCTTCTGGCTTGATCATTTTAGCTGGCTACGAAATAATGATGGACGTGCATTTTGCGCCGCTTGTGACAAGTGCTTAGACACGACAGGCTAGGTGTGCATATCAGGAATATGAAGACAAAGGCAAACCAAGTACAAATAGATGGCTTTACAAGTGAAAAAACTTCACACAACAAGCAGGTTCACAATGCGGAATATGCGCTCATAATGTTCCTAATGATGCACAATTTTCCTTTTGTATTGATGGACTTTTTGCCCAATTTGTTGCGGCTGTGCTGTCCTGACTCGAAAATTGCTATGGACATCAAATGTGGGCGAACCCAGGCAAATTTCCAAGGAACTTGGCAAGAAATCCATAAAACGCATTGTAATTGAATTCAAAATCTCGAAGTATTCCCTAATTGTCGACGAAACAACTGATGTGGCAAACTGAAAGGCCCTTGTGTTAGTGGCAAGCTATTTTCCCGCTTTAACAGGTATGATAAAAGACACTTTTTTTGTTACCTACAGTTTGCAACGTGAAGGTCATCTCCGACCACATAAAGTATATATATATCTGATCGCTGACGTGAGTCGATTAAGCTTGTGTCCGTCCGTCTGTCCCTGTCTGTTTCTACGGAACTAGTCCTCTTTTGAGCTATCGAGCTGAAACTTTGACAGAGTCTTTTTACTCGCACACTGTAATATCGGAACCGACGGATCGGATAGCTTTTAGCTGCCATACAAATTTCGTTCGAAAAATAGTTTTAGTGAGAAAAACTGGTTAGTTCTCAATATTACTGCTCTCAAACACGGTCATGGGTAAAATGTAATGTTTTTAAGCTGATCTGCGAAGTTTGGTCGAAGTCGCTAACCGTTGAGACAAGCTATTTTGTATCAAAACTTCGTACGACGAAGAGCTTTCTTCTCGTTTAACTTTAATTTAATTGGTCTTGCAACTGAGGGCGCAAACACTATGGCTGGAATTTGTGTTGAAAAACCAACCTAAGCGGGGACACAAACTTGTTTTACTTGAAATATAATTGCCATTCCCTACACCTTTGCTCCGGCTACGCATGCAAAAATTGCCATCGAGCATTGAATTGCTTTTGCCGAAATATATATTCATATTTTGTTGGAGCCCGAAAAGGACTTAGGAATTAAAAGAGTTCCAAGAATACTGCGAAGTAAAACCACACAAAATTTTGGGAATAGCAATGACAAGATGGCTGTCCTTGGAAAAAGTTATTGGGCGAATGCTTAAGCAGTGGGCAGCTTTCCAATTATTTTTCTTAGATCAGACCCTAGAAGTCAACAATATTAAGCCAAAAGGAATAGTCAATTTAATGATTAAACCTGAAATTAAAAGTTATTTCTACATTTTAAAATATTTTCTTAAAATTATTAATGATTTAAATACGGAGTTTCAATCAGAACGTATTCGCTTACCTTTCCTTTATATAAGACTAAAATCTACTTTAAAAGTAATTCTCAATAATTTTGTTACTCACTCATGTTTAAAGAATATGGACCTTAGTCGCTTTAATGTTACCGACTTAAATTCTTATTTCTTGCCCGTTGACAACATTTTTGTTGGTCTTAAAGCCCAACAATATTTGGATAGTCGGTGTATGGAGAAGTCCGCAACTTTAAAAGTAAAGGAAACGGTACGCGAGTTTTACTTGGAGCTGGTTCTGCAAATAATACAGCGCTTTGATTTTGGCCGAGAGGATATTAAATCTCTCATTAATTAAAAACTTTGAGTACTTATGTGAATCGGATCCAGATGAAATTATTTCTCAATGAGCCATGTTAAAGTTAACTGAAACTAAGTTTAAAAAAGAAGAGGAGATATCTTTATTTTGGGAAGAAGTGGCAAAAGTAAAAAAAACGGGGTTAATATTGAAGCGTTTAAGGAATTAGTAGGATTTGTAAGAAATATATTGTCCCTTCCCTGCTTCGGCAGAGCGTAAATTTTTTACCATCAGTTTGATAAAAACCAAATTGAGAAATAAACTCGAATTTGATTCAGTATCAAATATAAAGCAATGCAAGGAACTCTGTACGAGTACAGAGCCAAAGAGTCAAAGACTTGTAAATATAGGAAAGCAACTGATCTCAGAGTGTGATTTATATAATATCAGTATATTGAATATTGACTGTTTTGTTTTCATGATGTTAAGAAGTAAATTAATACATGAAAAATTTTTTTTTTTTATTTATAAGTTTAAGAACACTTAACAAATGAGAAGATTGTGCTATTTTACGTTGTTGTCAAAGAGATATTTTGAAAATATAACATGAAAAAAGTAAAAAAAAATTGTTGGCTCTGTTTTTATAAAAATGGTTCTTTTTTATTAACTTTTTTTGGTGATTTTTTTCTCAAGTGGCAACCGTGGGAACATACATTAGAACAACAAAACGCTCTCTGAGCACAAGAATCAGCGAGCATAGAAGAGATGTGCAAAAGGGAAAACAAAACAGCCTTAGCGAAACACATCAACAAAACGCGCCACACAGCTGATTTTGACAATGCATTAGTGTAAAGCTAAGGTCCCACAGGCAAACAAAATTTGAACAAATTGTGCAAAGTTAGCCTTGAACTGTAAATGTTTGCGAAAAACAAATTTGGTGTTTCCACGTGAGCAAATATTTGCTCTTAGAAAATTTGCGCAAATATTTCCCCTCCGCAAATTATTTTGCGTTAGTGCTCACACAGTTGGGGGCAAATTTTATTATCACAATCTACTAAATTTATAAATCAAGTAGGCTGTTTTTATTGAGCAAACAATATAATTTTTTATACACTTGAAAAGTGTAATACACAGCAAGTTTGCAACGCAAAAGAAGGATCATCTCCGACCACATAAAGTATATATATTCTTGATCAGCATGACGAGCTGAGTCGATTAAGCTTTGTCCGTCCGTCTGTCCGTCTTCTTCTGTCTGTTTCTACGCGAACTAGTCCCTCAGTTTTGGAGCTATCGAGCTGAAACTTTGCACCAGTCTTCTTTTTACTGCACGCTGCTAATATGTCGGAACCCGACCGGAACGGATGACTAATTCCTTGTACCCATACAAATGTTGTTTGCTCTTAACATTAGTATTTTTTAGTTCTATCTTGATGATCTAATGGGAAAACTATGTGTGTGGCGTTATCGTAATCGTTGTACGTATCGAACGCATTTATTTTTATTTATTAACTTGATATATCGATATAGCCATGTCCGTCTGTCCGAAAGAGAGAGAGAAACTTAGAGATGAGCGCAGCAGCAGCACTGCATTCAGCTCCTACTCTAGGTACAGAGTATATAGTCGGGCTTGACCGACATCCTCACTTGTTTGGGTGTATATATATATTAAAAAGGTTCTTCACTATTGATCATCCATGGTATTTATCGTGGCTTAGTGTTGTCGTAATCAGTCATTCAGTGTTGTTCTAATCATGGTACTGTAGTTATGTGTGGTCTTTTGTAGCCTTTGAAAACAGTTTCTTAAGCACTTAGCGGTTTTGTTACCATGCAGATCCTTCTGCTGAAAATTTAATTGCATGCATTAATCCTGACATGATTTTTTACTTTGTTTGACATTATTATATTTTTGATCCGCAACGGTCTTTTTCCGTGATTTGATGATTTGTCAGTCACGGAAAGTGGTTTGAAACATTCTTTATGATCTTGTTCATCCATAGTATTTATCGCTGTTCGGTATTGTCAAAATCATGGTAAGGTAGTTATGTGTGGTCATTTGTGCCCTTGAAAAGCAGTTTCTTAAGCACTTAGCGGTTTTGTTACCATGCAGATCCTTCAGCTGGCATGATTTTTTATTTGGTTGGTTTATAAAGTTGTTTTGATTATTCATATTTTTTATCCTCTTTGTAATTTCGCGATTTGATAAGTCTTCAGCCAGTGTGGCTCCCAAACTGTGCCACCAAAATTAAAGCTTGCTAATATTTTTAATTTTATTTTATTTTTTACAATTCTACGATTATAATAGTACGATGCCACGATTATTTTATTTTGTGGTCTTGTGATTTATTTGAATTTTTCTTGCAGCTACAGCTTTAATTTTGGTATTGCGAAGGCCAAAAAATTTTTTTAATATTTGCCGTGTTTGCACTTACAATTTGCTTGCAAGAGCAAACTCGCAAACCCGTAAACAAAATTTGCCGAGGGTGTTCCCACGTGTTCCCATTAGGCAAATATTTGCTTCAAATTGTTGGTGCACAAGCAAGGCAAAGCCTACTGGGCAAATATTTGTGAGCAAACTATTTGGTACTCCCACTACGGGCAAACAAAATGGGCAAATATTTTTAAATATTTGCGCAAATTATTTGCCTGTGGGACCGTACCTTAAAACTAATTTTTCGTCTGCATTTTTAACAAACAAAAGTTAGTTTTTGTTAATTACTTCGTTCAATTTCCACTCTTTTTGGGGTTAAATACCCCACTTGGTCTCTGCCTACATCTAGTTTACTTTGTATTCTTTGATACTTTTTTCTCGCTCTCCAACCGAGTAACTGCACTCTGAACCCAGAGGCCTGGGAGTGTAAAAACATTTAAATAAATTTGTATTTATTAACAATTTAGGCATTCATTAACTATTACTATGCGATTTTGGTATATTTTCGACAGTACGGTCACATTGTTTTCGGCCGGCCGGTTGTTTTGTTTTCTTTTTTTCGGGATTTTTCAGCTAGTCTTTTACGGTTGTCAGTCACGTACTCAATAATATGTTTTTGTTTGTTTATTTTAAATGTTAATGTTAAAATAACCATTTGATCATAAACAACAACAATGAGTGGGGCCAAGCACTTGCGTTTGCGCTACTACACTTCCGTGGAGGAGGCCACCTTGGTGAGAGTGTGGAGGGAGCACATTGACTCAATTGCCTCGTACTCTGAGAATTTGCCCATATTTCGGGACATTTCGTTTGGACTGCAGCAATATGGCGTCAAGCTCAATAAGCAGGAGGTGCGACGTCGTATTGCCAACTATAGGAACAAATATTTGTGAGTTTTTGTATCTCGTAATCGCACACATTTTGAATCCACGTTTTCTTCCCAGAAGCGAACGCAGCCGCATGGAGGCGGACAAGGAATACAAATCGGATTGGCGTCTATATCCCTTGGTACATTCCCTCTTCAATCCGAGCAAATCTCCGCCAGATGTTCATCATCAGAAGCAGATATTGGAACTGGCGGAGAAAGAAATACGCACCGAGTGGCCCGATCTGATTCCCTATGTGCGTCAGCCCACAAATTATTTGAAATTCGAACGTGATCCTGATGGTTGTGCCTATCTGGAAATAGATCCGTCCACCGCACAGGCGCAGCTAAAACCGGAATCTTTTGAAATCAAGACTGAAATGAAATCATCTGAATTAGATGAACCCTTTGCGGAGGTTAATCTACTTCCCCGCTTACCTTTGGCCCCAGCCAATCGTACGCTGGAGACGCACTCGGCTGATGTGACATCCACATTTCAGTTACCTGCTTCGACGCCTCCGCGTCGTTTTCGTGGTCGACGCAGCATTATGCCGCGCACCGGACAAATCCTCAAGACACAAATCGAACGCCTGCGAAAGGCAAATGATCTGCTAGAGGAAGAAAACCTAACCCATCTGAACGATCTCAAGATGAAGGAGAAACAATTCAAAATTCTAGAAGCAACTTTCGAGATGTATTTGCAACAGCAGGAGACATTTCTGGCGCTTCTGCTTCAAAGAGGATTGAAATAACTATTTATTGTATGATGGGCCTTGAAGTGAAGAATCTATTAGCTTTAATTTCTTGATTTAAAATGTTTCAATTTTTTAATAAGTTCCTTCCATATGAGAAAAACAAAAACAAATCTAATCTAGTTCAAGCGAATGAAATGTACAAAGAAAGCTTAGCGCCAACCTAAGATATTTTTTATGTTTTTTACCAACCCCAAGCTTAGGCATAAAGCCAAAATATGAAAGGGCTAAACAAAATAATACAAAATACAATGAAATGTTAAAAGAACTTTTGTAATTAAGTTATAAATTTGTTAAAGGAGCAAGCGTCAGGATTCAAGCATTAAGATGATGTACAGTTAGCAGAGATCGGACGGAAAAGATCGAAATTTAATCGCTCAACTCCAAAGTAACTTTCAAATCAAATCAATATTACAAAATAAAGCGAATTGAACTTAAATCTGTTGGTCGATTTTTGTAGAATTTCCTAGCTTTAAGTTATATTGGAACCTTAAGTACTTTTCCTGGGACTTTCAAGAAATGCCAATAATCTATTTTTGAACTCAAATCTCGCACATTTTAATACTTAAATCTGGCAAATGCTTAGAAACTTGAAGCCCAAGCGTGACCCAAGTTCGAAAAGAGGCACACCACTTCAGAAAAAGTCTACTACAGAAAGTACCACGCACTGGCCGGCCATTGGAGGCCGATGCTAAACAAGTCAAGGACTTTATTCAATATAAGAGATTGTTTAGAAACTTCACTTGAGACCAGGGAAACCACCTAACTAATCGTATCAGAATCTGCGATTCATTGGTCAAATGTAAGGCAAACCATTCCTTTTTGAATTCAACCCAGATGGGAGTCAGGGAGCAAAAGAGATGACCCAGCTCTGACCATTTCTGTTTGATTAAATTTGTAACGTATTGTTCAATTTGTGGTCGAATTGGTCAAAATACACTATGCAACAGACAAAATGTCTGAAACCCCGATTGACACCGATTTTTGCCTGATACAAAAATTCGCACTTGGCAACGCGGTCCAGTTTATAGAAGGGGGTGGTGGCAATTCTAGATGATTTTCGGGTGCCAAGTACGAATCTGTTGGTTTTGATGATATTCCCAGGGGTTGTGTTAGGCCGTATTTCTTGCTGGAGTTTAAACATGCTTATCTCAGCCTTTCTCCTACACGTTTCGGCAGCTTTTCTGTCTTCTTTAGAAAGTCGGTTTATATTAGAAAAAATTGAGTCACTCTTTTTCAAATCGAACGGCTCAAAAAGCAAAATCTTTTTTGTTTTAAAAAACAAAAAAAAAAAAACTTTATTTATAATAACTTTCACCAAAAATTATTTTGTTTGCAAAAATTTTTTTTTAAATTTATAAACAATTTCAAAAAACGTCAAATACGAAAAATGGAAAATAAGGGTTTTTTACCCTTTACAAGGTGGTGATGCAATCTGATATACAATTAATAAATTATTTTTCCAGTTGGATATAAAATTTAAACATAATTTGATGGAGTTCAGCAACATTCTTTTTTATACCCTTGAAAGGTATTATAATTTGAAAAGTTTGTAACGCATAGAAATATTATTTCACCCAAAATATATATTTTGATAGGGTGACGAGCTGAGTCGATTGAGCTTTGTCCGTCCGTCTGTCCGTCTGTCTGTCTGTTTCTACGCAAACTAATAGTTCTCAGTTTAAAGTATCGAGCTGAAATTTTGCACAATCTTCTTTTACTGCACGCTGCTAATATGTCGGAACCGACCGGATCGGATGACTATATCTTATAGCTGCCACGCAAAGGAACTATCGGTCGAAAAAGTGGGTTTTTTATGGGAAAAATTTTTTTTTAATGTTAACGTGTTTACTTCAGCGAATATTAATATTATATACTTTAATAATTTGGAAGTTTTTTTTTTTCAAAATCGGATGACTATATCTTATGGCTGCATTGGAACTATCGGTCAAAAGTGGGTCTTTGTGAGAAAACTTTTTGTTTTGATGTTAACGTGTTTACTTAGCAATTATAATATAATGGCTTTTAAAAGATTTGGAAGTTTGGTCAAAATCGGATGACTATATCTTATTGCTGTCATGGGAACTATCGGTCGAAAAGTGGGTTTTTAAGAGAAAAATAGTTTGTTTTAATGCTGGCATTCTTAAACTCTGATGTACTAAAACATTTGCAAGGGTATAAAAACTTCGGCAAAGACGATTTATATTAAAAGTGTTGGTAACCCTAAGTTAAGTCGTTAACACTGTGCAACACTAAAAAGTTGATACGGTCGAGACCAAAAAATTCTGAGAGGGTATGATGGTAGTACAAAAACCTTCGCTGGGTTTGGTCTGGTTAGCTGCCGATTTCTTTTTATAGCACTTTTAAGTTTTAAGCATATGATTGGGACTTGTAACTCTATATCTCATAAACTGTTTGGATTTTCGATTTGACGTCTTTAAGGAAGTTGTTGCTCTTGTCTTGGTTTACAAAACATTTCCGAGTAACAAGTCAAAATAGTCACATCTTTAAACTCAAAATTGCAAAAATGTCGTATAATCACCATGTTTTCCCCTCGTTTTGTACTGTTTTTCAAGTTTTTCTTGAAAACTATAACGAATTTGACTAAACAATGGAGGACGAAAAAGTAGCTTAGACTAAAATAAACAATCGGTTGGAACATATTAACTTCATTCGATAGGTCCTTCATATAGTTAAGAGCCCTAAAGTATGCATTATTTAAACCAAAACTCGAAAAATTACAGTTTTTGGTAGAAATTGACTGACACAATCAAAAATTTCGATTGTTTTGTATTAAATCAATAAAATTGCGAAAAAATATAACTTAAAAAATGTAACCAAAGAAATTTAATTTATTTACTTTTTTTACCGATAATATTCGTTTTTTTCGAATTTTTATGACAGTTTTTCATGCTTTTGGGCTTTTAACTAAATGAAAGAGTATTTTAATGAAGTTTGTTCGTACTAACGGTTTGTTTACTTTGGTCCAAGCAATAACTTTTACCTATATTACTTGTCCAAATTGGTAACGGGTTTCAGGAAAAAGTTGGAAAACTGGAAAAAAAGTTGTGAAAACTTGGATTTTTGGATATCTTTTATAATTTTATGTACGAAGATGTAATTTTTTTGATTTGCTTCAAAGGAAAGTTTTGTAGGCGAAGCCAAGAGCAACATCTTTGCTAAGGACATAAAAGCAAAATACAAAATACTTTACGAGATATAGTATCGTTAATCCTACTCTGAAGCTGAAAAGTTCAAAGGTCAATAAAAAGAAAACGGCAGCTAACCAGACCAAACCCAGAGAGGGTTTTTGTACTACCATCATACCCTTTCAGAATTTTTTGGTCTCGACCGTATCAACTTTTTTGAGTTCAAAAATGTGTCACAGTGTAACTCAACAGCTGATCACTTTTCCCGCCAATTTTGTGAATGTGGTAAACTCAATTGCTTGCGCAGTTTCTCATTAACATATTAATAATAATAAAAGCTGTATAGTTTGAACAATTTGCATTTATTAAGAGGTAAATTTTATATATATTTATATATTGTCGAGTTTTTGTGTTTGTCGCATTAGAATTTGAGTAAATCAAAAATTTCGCTTTGTTGCAGATATGCATCAAACAAGCTTTACACATAAAAAAATACTGACATCTGTTAAATGCATTTTCAGCCTGATCTCCTGCAGTCCATAATGTAATGTCACAAAAACGGTTCGAGGAATTAAGAACTCACAATTATTTTAACAATAACGTCAACATTGTTCCTCCTACTGATCCTCGACATGACCGACTTTTTAAGATAAGGCCAGTTGTAGAGAAACTGAACACAATTTTCGGAAAAGTAGCTGATGAGCAAATCTGCTCTACCAAAGCTCGAAACCAAATGAAGAGGTATTTACCCAACAAACCTCATAAATGGGGATATAAGATTTGGTTGCTAAGCGGTATTTCTGGCTTCTGCTACAAATTCGAATTCGATACAGGCAAAGAAAACATAGTATTGCCACAAGAACCTGACCTTGGGGCTGCATCCGATTGCGCTGAGAGATTGGCCAGAGAAATACCAAGGCACCAAAACTATCGCTTATATTTTGATAATTATTTTACATCCTTGCCTCTATTGAAACTATTAGCTGATGACGGAATTTTGGCATTGGATACAATTAGGAAGAACAGAATTCCAAATTGCAAGTTGGATGATTTCTCAAATGAGGAGTTGACATATCGTTAACATCATGGATGGACAACAAAGTAGTTACATTGGCTTCTAATTATGCTGGAGTTGTTCCCAAGGATTCTGCACGTCGATTCGATCGTCTTAAAAAACAGCATATTGTCATCGAACGTTTTCTGTGTCGCAGTATAATTGCTATATGGGAGGCGTCGACCTGATTGACAGCATTATAGGAAGGTACAAAATTTCCATTAGAAGTCAAAGGTGGCAAGTTAGAGTCTTTTAGCACCTTCTAGTCTTAACTGTAAGCAATGCTTGGCTTTTATACAAGCGAGTTCACAAAGCTAAGGCGTCCACTGAAAAGTCGCTTAATTCAGCTGATTTTCGACTACAAATAGCAGAAGCGTTGACTAAATTGGACGCTATAAAAAATATAAATGTGGCTCTAGTATCCAACATGCATTGGATGAAAAGAAATGCCAGACGAAATGGTTCGACAGGATCAATTCGGGCACTGGCCTGTTTGGACTGACAAAAGGCTGCGCTGCAAGTATCCAAACTGCACTGGATTCTCCCAAACGGAGTGCGAAAAATGTGGCGTGTTTTTATGCTTTAATAAACGTAATAATTGGTTGAAAAATTTCCATTTAAATTAATACATATTATTAAATAAATTCAAAATTATGTAAATGCTTAGTGAATATGAAATTCATGCTATGGGCCAGTTCGGCAAGAACTTTCTCCTTAAACACATTTGATGCAGAAATGCATCACACCCTCTTTTTTTGAAAAAACAACTAAAACTGAAATAAAATAAAAAAATAAAATAAAGTGTATTTTTTATATTCATTTGTCTACCAAACAAAAAAAGAATCATGAAAATCGAAGTTGAAGTAATGTTAAGGGTTCAAAACGTTTATTAATTTTGAAATTATTCAATAATATTAGGGAATTGTTTGCTAAATTTCATAGGGGAGAATGGGGGGTTCTGAGCCGCTGGGGGTTGTGAGCCACTCGAATATTGGCCACAAAATAAAATAAAATAAAATATATTTAAATTTTTTGTTTATGTCATGTGTCTCCTTTCTTATTACCTAACTTTTGACAAGTAACCTATCAGTCAACACGTTCTTTAAGTTTGTGCACCAGAACGCGATTTTTGTTTATTTGCTTATTTAAAGACAAGCAATTGACTGCTTGTTTGTAATAGTTATAACGTGTGTGTGAAAAAGTAAATAAGGCTAATTAAATACCGCACCCTGCTCACATCGATTGGCCGGCAAAAGTAGATTTACAAATTTGGTGCAGACAAAAAAGCTAAAAGATTGCGTGAATTGATGTAATGGGAGCATTGAAACTACAATATGTGGTAAAGGTCGTTACAGTTATCGCACAGAACTCGGAGAGAACTCCAGATTTAGGAGAAGAGACGAATCTACACCACCAACAATTAGCTTATGCAGAAAAATTACACCTTGACTAGTCCTGCGGTCTTTTAGAGTGGGCAAGTTCAGAAGTCGTAACCTATCTATATAGGGAGGCAAACGGCGACCAGCATCCCAGTTTAAGCCACTGCACAATGGTCCCAAAGTCGATTTTTTGGCATAAAGTAAAAATCGATTTATTTTTTAAAAGAGTATATCCCAGTGGTCATAGAATCGAAAAATTTTATTATGAAATGCAGCCCATAAAGTTTTGCGAAGCCCTGAAAGTCAGCCATTCATTTAACTTCGCACGTGGCTTTTGTTGTGGCAAAATTTTGTCTAAGTTTATTGCCTTTAAAATAAATGAAAATTGATTAAAACAATTGAAGTACACTATGGAAAATAATGTCCAAGGTATGTTTAATACAATTTCGATTGAGTTTGTTCTATATATGTGCTTTGTCCTCTGTTTTATGTGTTTTTGTTGTGTGTTGTTTTAGGCGAGCTTAACTTCAAAGAAATTCTGTTTCGTGGAGTAAAAGTTTGGTGGATTGTGTTGGTGTTAATGCAATATTGTTCATTAAAGTGTCCTCTTTACGATAGTCTAATTGGTTTTTTCACGAATTTTCACAAACCCGTGAAATTTCGATTTTTTCAGACCACTTCGAGTTTGAGCATACAAAATTGATTGAAGAATGCATACACGAAAAAGCAGTCGTCAGAATAATATGCACGTCGTTTTTCATAGAGCTATGGACTCTAGCAATCCACTGATCTCTAGTTAATGTTTAATTTAAAGAAAGGCACAACATAAAAAGATACCTCTTCCGACGGATGTCATTCCGCTTTTGGACGTTTCCTCTTTTACATTAAGTTGTAGTATGGAACCTCTTTGTGATGAAGATAATACTGACGATACCGATTCGGATGGATCCGATATTGAGAATAAATACTGTTTACATTTAGATTCTGAATTTAATGAAGTTGTGTTAAAAGATTAGCTTCTGTAAATATTGCATTTATTACATCATTAAAATCAGCTAAATTCATGCTAGTCGGCCTGATTGGTTATATGGCAGCTATATAAAAAAATAGTCTAATTTGAACAAAATTTGTTAGGACACCTTGGGAGCCTAAAATACGTGTATAAACTGAATTTCAGTTCAATAGTTTAAAAAACATCAAAGTTAGTGAAAATCGGCCAGATCGTTTATATGGCAGCTATATGAAATAATAGTCCAAATTGAACAAATCTTTGTAAGTCGCTTTGGGGGCCCGAACTATGAGTATAAACCAAATTTCGTGCAGAAATCTTTATAATTAGACTTTATGCCAAAAAAATCGACTTTGGGACCATTGTGCACTGAGTGCAAAGAGAAGAAACTGTTTTTGAACCGATTCTAGTATATCAGATGCTTGAGCAATACTCTAGCGATACTCGAACGAGAGACACGTAGAGAAGCCTGGTTATATATGGATCTTCAAACTCCTTAGACCAACGCTTAATGAAACCCAGCAAACTCTTACCTTTGTTGGATATGACACAGATGTAGTCATTAAAGCAAAGCTTGTGATCAAATAATACCCCCAGATCCTGAACTGAAGTAATACGGTCCAGAGCTCTTTGATCAATAGCGTATGTATTCAAATCAGGTTTAGTGCGGTAAAACGACATGAACTTGCATTTATCGTGATTAAGATAGAGCATATTAACGTTGCACCAAGATTGAAGATAATTTAGGAAACGTCATAGACAGCTTAACATTATCCGCAAACATAAGGACTTGAGATGACTTAACAAGCTGAGGAAGATCATTAATAAACAAACCAAAAAGTAATGGTCCTAAGTGACTACCTTGCGGTACACCAGAAGTAACACTTCGTAACACTCAGAAGTTAAGGTTAGTTAGGAAGATAACCACATCAATAAATTCGAGGGAAACCCCAAGCTAGGGAACTTATGAATAAGAAATCTATGATTGACCGAATCAAAAGCTTTACTAAAGTCCGTGAAGATGACATCGGTCTGTAATTGAATAAGAAAGCCGCGACTAATTGCATTAGTAAACTCCAGAAGATTTGTCGTAGTAGATCGGCTTTTAATAAATCCGTGTTGAAAAGGCGAGATGAGTGAACGGCATTGATGCTGCAGTTGTTCAATGATCAGTTTTTCAAAAAGTTTTGAGATAGCACTGAGTTTTGCAATGCCACGATAGTTCTCGATGTTCGACATATTGCCCTTTTTGTGCAGCGGGATGATAAAAGATTCCTTCCAAATGGGTGGAAAAAAGCTTTGGTCAATCGACATTCGAAAAAGTTTAGTTAAGGGCTGTGAAAGGAAGCTAGCACAACTGAGAATCATGGCCCGGAGCCAGGAGCAAACGAATAATTTATCGTTGAAAGACACCTTAAAACGTCTGACTCATGAATTATGGGTTTATTTGTGGAATCTGTATGAAGTAGTGTATAGGGATAATTAGAGTCACTAATACAACTATGAGATGGAAAGGTTGACTGAAAAAACTCGGCAAATAAGTTGGCTATGTCCAAGTCATCAGATGCTGTACTACATACAAAAAAAAACGTTGGTAAATGTAACATTTTTCATTGGTTAATTCACCAATTTACGTCTTTGATTTTCGCCCAAAAGTTTTTCCATTTAATAACAAAATGTCTGCACTTTTGATTTTTGTATATAAGGAAAAAATCAAATTACTGCGCACTGCTGCGCTGCTGGTTGCCTAAATAGTTTTGGTTATACCGAATGACCAAAGTTTACGACTTTCTCTCTTCTCTTCTCCTCCTCTTCCTCTGTCCGTCTGTCTGTTTCTACGGGTCCCCTTGGCCTCTTTTCCGCTCTTCACCACCTCGTCTACTTCTTGTAGCTGCCATACATGTTCGTTAAGTTTTGAATTTTTCTATTACTGCCTCAACCGTCTGTAATTGTAATGTTTTACGGCGCTCCCGTTTCTGTAAAACTTCGGTACAGACCAATTAGCTTTGCCTTTCTCGTTTAATTGAAAAAACTTTTACTTACTCTGTGATGATTCGAACTCGGTTCCCTTGCACTGAAATTTGATGTGACTGACGTTCCAGACGACTGGGCCACGCCGTGCGTCTGAGTCGGGGCAACTAAAAGCTTACTTAATCTGAATGGGACTCTGATGTGTGTAGAAAATGTTTGCATAATTGCCTGCTTGCAATTCTCAAGATCTAACTCTCAGATCCACTCTCACCATATAAATAGATTAGATATAAAAAATATTCGGGCGAAAATATTAGTCCGCGTGATTTAAATCGACAAATTCCGACTACTTTTTGCCCACGGTAGTAGGAAGGCAATATCTTTGGTCAACAAAAAAAAAAAAAAAAAAAATAAAGAAGGCAAACAAAAGAACAGCCAACTGCAAAAAGTGCTCGTATTTAAAAGAAAACAAGCCCGCTACCGTCAATCTATTTTCACTTCTTATTAATATTTCTTAAATCAGAATATGTAAATTTTTTTAACTTTTTCATTTAATAAAGAATAATTGCCTAAAAACATGAATTTTAAACTTTTAAATGGGTGGCTCACAACCCCCACAAATTTTTGAAATGTTAAAAAATTAATTTTTTTCAATATTAAATGAAAAAATAGAGGAAAGCTAACTTCGGCTGGACCGAAGTTTATATACCCTTGGAGCATGATATATTTCTGCCAGTTTTTTATATGGCAGCTATACGATATATTCATGCGATCAAACTCTCTAAATTTGTGTTGAGACAGATAATATTTATAACTGAAACGTACAAACACGCTACCATTGAAAACAAAAAAGTTTTTCTCACTAAAACTATTTTTTTCGACCGATCATTCCTATGGCAGCTATATGCTATAGTCATCCGATTTGGATCAGACTTGAAAGCAAAAAGTTTTTCATTCTGAAACTTTTTTTCAGATCTATCTTTTGTATGGCAGCTATACTATAGAGTTTCCCGATTTGCATAAAACTTGCTGAAATTATGTGAAAGCAGAAAACCCTATAAATACGAGGTTTGGTAGCGAAAGCATTGGAAACAAAAAAGATTTTCTCACTAAAACTACTTTTTCAACCGATTGTTCCTATGGTAGCTATATGCTATAGTCATCCGATCCGGACAGTTCCGACAAATGTGCAGCGTATTTCTACCAAAAGACAGACGGACAGACGGACGGACAGACGGACATGGCTATATCAACTCAGCTCGTTATGGTGATCAAGAATATATATACTTTATGTGGTCGGAAATGCTTCCTTCTGTGCGTTACAAACATCCGGACATTTTTAATATACCCTCTCCAAGGGTATAAAAACCCCAAAAACTAATGATTAGGAAAGTTACATGCATCTTTTAACTAAAACACAAAATTTACAGAATGAAAAAATATTGATTTTTGGCGAAGTTATGTTCAAAAAACAAAACTATGATCATGTGATATGAGCAAATAACAAATTGTTGATCTAAAAAGATATCACTTTCATGTGTTCGAAATGTAAAAGTGATATATTCGAACATATCATCTGGGTATTTTTCAGATGAAGGTCGATTTGATAATGTTGCCACCCTGTTGTTGCAACTGATGAATGTTCTGGCACGTCCAGATACCGATCAACACAAACATAGAACTGCTCCAAACTTCACTTCAGATTAATGTATTGTTTGTTTAATGTTTAATTCAAAGTAATAAGCTGCAGGATAGTAGAGGGACAGATTTAAAGAGCGAGAGAGCGTTCAAGCAACGTGTTGATGCCGCGCGAATTTTGCGAATACTGATTCTTTAGTGCATTTAGTGGTGGGTGACGCTGTCCTTTTAATATCGGTAGGGTAAGACAGACACCATTATTTTAAGTATCGATAAGGCACTCTATGAACATCGATATGACAGGGTGTGGGTTCGGTAGGTGAATTGGTTGTTAAAAATTTCAATTGTTTGGCTTACCAAGTGATAGTCCGATCCGGTCGGTTCCGACATATTAGCAGCGTGCAGTAAAAAGAAGACTCTGTGCAAAGTTTCAGCTCGATAGCTCCAAAACTGCGGGACTAGTTCGCGTAGAAACAGACAGACGGACAGACGGACGGACAAAGCATAATCGACTCAGCTCGTCATGCTGATCAAGAATATATATACTTTATGTGGTCGGAGATGATTTCTTCTATGCGTTGCAAACTTCTGGGCAAAATTATAATACACTTTTCAAGTGTATAAAAATTAATGCCGCAAAAAATAAAACAAAAGATGGTGAAATTATCAGATGTAAGTCTATATTCAAAATGGGATGCCTGCAGCTCTTACCATTTTTGAGATCTGTACGTGATATTGCTGGTATTAAATATTTATCCCCGAATGTCTTTCGGGACTCGAACCTGTTCCAAAAAAAAAATCTACTTTTGGATTCCTTTAGGCAAAGTATTATTCAAAATATTCGCTGAAAATGGGGAATTAAGATTCACCGGGCCGTCGATGACAGCAGAATAGCTTGTGACAACTTAAAAAGTGCTTCGAAGATTGGAAGAAACGAAATACTCGTCTCCGAGGGGGGACTTTTTAGATAACTTTCTTATTTATACCAGTTACTCGGACACAGAGAAAAAAAAGATCCCCGTAGAATGGATATTCAAATATCCACATTAAGATCCATTTTTTTATTTATCCTTTTCACATTTTTCAGTTCCGTTGGATGAAGAATAAAGATCAATGAAATATTTTATTTCTGTTATATCCTTTTTAAGCGAAAATAAATCGCTTTCGACAATATCCAATGGATCCCAAAAAAGGATACTTAACTATCTAGTCCAAATGGATATCGAAAATATCCTAAGGATTATCAAAACTATCCTTTTTTTCTCAGTGTATATCAAAAAGAGTATAAACACCTATGTAGATCTCAGAGGTTAGAAGAGCTAGTGCCACCAAATTTGACATGTAGACTCCAATCTGCACGCAGATCAAGTTTGATTCAAATTTTTGCCACGCCCACCCCCGCCCCCACAATAAAAAATGTCGAATAACTCCCATATTTTTGGTATCCACTTCAAATTTATAACTTAAATTTATATTAGCAATAAATATAATCCATGAAATTTATTTGATTAAAATGTTATTATTGGATTTGAAAAAAAAATGTTGCATACTTTTCGGATGTTCACCCCTCAGAACCGCAGTTTAACATTTCTTTACATGAGTATCGGGTATATCGAAGTCGGATACAGCAGACTTTAACTTACGCTACGTACGAGCCACCTGTCTACAAAACTGTAGTATGATTTTCAAAGTTGCAGGTACGGGAGAAAGCGTGCCAAAAATCAACATAAAATTTATCTGACTGCAAAATAGTATACATATGTCCCAAACATGATAAACTTCTATCTCTTAACATCTTTGAGAGCTGTTTGTTCATACGGAGAGACAGATGGTCATGGATATATATACACGAAAAGGCGGTTTGTGAAGACATTGTATGAATATTTTTGCCTAAAGGATTACAACAGTTGATTTTTTTTAGAATGTGTCTTCCTCCAAAATGCAGCTTCCTCATACTAGCCACAGGTGCGAGCCACGAAAGGCATTCCGTCTTTACTCTTAAAATATTTTCAT
Source organism: Lordiphosa stackelbergi (assembly GCA_018904235.1). Taxonomy (NCBI): domain Eukaryota; kingdom Metazoa; phylum Arthropoda; class Insecta; order Diptera; family Drosophilidae; genus Lordiphosa; species Lordiphosa stackelbergi. The sequence continues at coordinate 34,505 of JAEIFU010002621.1, forward strand.
ATATTACTGATTCAGTGTTGACAGAGAGAGAGAGAATGGTCTGTTGAGTTTAACAGAACAGTTAAATTTGGATTTGGGGTTAGAATATAACGTGCGTATCTGAAGAAATTTTCATTGCGTTAATATTTTATACCAGCAATATCACGTACAGATCTCAGAAATGGTAAGAGCTGCAGGCATCCCATTTTGAATATAGGCTTACATCTGATAATTTCACCATCTTTTGTTCTGTCAGCGCCGTTAATTTTACCCCCATATTTTTTTCCTGTGTGTAGAGGAATGCTATTCCTTTTGGCGTTGCAAGCATCATACTTTTCGCAAAGTTAAAAAAAAAAAACTGGAAAGCCAAGCTAACTTCGTCTGTGCTGAAGTTTTTATACCCTTGCAAATGTTTTAATATATTAGAGTTTCAGAACGCCAGCATTAAAATATACATTTTTCGAAATAAAACCCATTTTCCGACCGATAGTTTCTATGGCAGCTATAAGATATAGTCATCCGATTTTGACCAAAACTCGCAAATCTGTGTGAAAGCATCTAATATTAATAAACGCTAAGTTGGGAGGCGATAACATTAAAAACAAACAAGTTTTTCTCATTTAAACCCATTTTTCCACCGATAGTTCGTATGCCAACTATAAGATATAGTCATCCGATCCGGTCGGTTCCGACATATCAGCAGTGTGCAGTAAAAAGAAGACTCTGTGCAAAGTTTCAGCTCCATAGCTTTAAAACTGAAAGACCAGCTTGCGTAGAAACAGACAGACAGACGGACGGACAGAGCTCAATCGACTCAGCTCGTCGTCCTGATCAAGAATATATATAGTTTATAGGGTCAGAAATGAATATTTCTATGCGTTGCAAACTTCTGGGCAAAATTACCCTTTGCAAGGGTATAATAAATAAAAGTAATTTCCGCTGTATCCTTTTTTAACCTTTTGCCAAACCTCTTCAAACTCCATTAAAGTTTTCACAAATTTCATTGACCAAATGCTAAAAATAAACACCTTATTTTAACGAATTTTCGTGCGTTTTTTTGTGCATTAACGTGGGCGGGTGGGTGTTGTAGGGTAGGGGCAAATTAATTGTTTCCTGTTTCAAAAAGGAAATCTCGTCTCAGTTGGCCGTAATTGAAATTCTTTTTTGGGGGCAGCTTCTGGTACGGAATTGTTTTTAATTGTTTTGGCTGTTTAAAGTTGGCATTTTCCAAATGATTTTTCATTAATCGTTGGTGGTAATTATGACCTTGAAGGAGAATTGGTAGGGATAATCGTTAGACCAGCATTTTGTGGTCGATTAAAGTTAAAAGCTGAAATAATGGGAGTTGAATTCAAGTTACGCCAACCAAGGAAAGGGCCGGGTGGTTAATTTTTATGCCTTTATTTTGAAGATTGTTTCTCATTTCATTTCAAATGCATCTTGATCCAATTATTTATTGCTGAAAAACATAATTAAAGAAATATTTAAGAAATGTTCAGGCACATTTGCCCCCACCTTTTCGGAAAGCTGGCTACGTTCTTAATTGTATTGAATTTTGTCAACAGTAATTTGGCTAAGATACTACAATAGATACAATAAACAATACAATAGATATAATAAAAGAAAGTGTCTCCCAACTTTTATATTTTTGCCCCATAAACTTATCCCATCATGTCTTTTGCTGTATCCTTGTCACACCTGTTACCAGCACTTACCAACACGTCTTCATCATCATTTTTAGTCTCTAGAAATTTGCATGCCGTCAATCGATTGAAATGTTAAGTTGGATAAATGGTTGATTGATTGATTGATTGGCTGTGTGGATGAAATTGAAGGAAATGCAGCGACTAGTCTAATGATACATCAGCATGAGAGGTGGCAGGTTGGACCTCCAATATGTTTTTTTGTTGTGGATAAAAAATATAAAATTTGTTTTGGGGGGAAGAAAAAATTAAGGTTTAGGGTTTGTTGAGCACTGAGGCACTTGAGCAGTTTTGCCTGACTAGTATTGTGAGCAGCCCCTGTGCACGAAATTTGTGCACAATTACGTTTGACATTCCGCCTGTTATGTTTTCGAGATTTGGTGAGAAAAAAAATTACATAAATAAAAAATGCCAACTAAAAGCATTAAAGATATTCTTCTTGAATGGAAAGCAAGTGAATTGAATCGTGAAGTTGAAATGATTGAAGGTGCGTATTTTGCTATTAATAATCTGCACGTTTAATTGTTGTCGACTTTTGCAGATGTATGTCCACCAAACCAGCTTGATTTCGCAATGGATGAGTTGTTGGATGACTTTATGGACGATGTCGCTTGCATATATTCTTGCCGTCGAGGAGATATCTCTAACGTGCCCAAAACCATTAGTTGGCGAAATAACATCCTCACCTCATTTGATGAGCGTCGTTTTAAGCAAATTTTGCGCTCGGAACCAATTCGGAATATTGCTGGAATTGATAAAGGAAGACGAAGTTTTTGCAACAAGTGGATTCAAAAAATCAAATGCCAATTGATTTACAGCTCGCCATAGTGTTGTTTCATTTGGGCTCCTCTGGCAGTGCATCTATTCGAAAAATGTGTACAATATTTGGAATCGCTGATGGTGGAACTTTAACCATGATTACGAAAAGGATATTTACAGCATTTTTGCGGCTTATGTCGCAGTATATACATTGGCCCAATGAAGCTGAGCGTCAGCAACTTGTGAATTGAACTTTTCATGAGTTGCCCCACTGTATTGGGTTTATCGACGGAAGCGAGATCAAGCTATGTGAAAAACCTGCTAAAAACCATGAAGTTTATTTTTCTTCTATTCAGTAAAACTGCAAGTTGTATGTGACCACAAACTACGCATACGAGATGCCGTAGTAGGAAGTCCGGGCAGTTACCACAACTTAAAAGTTTATAAGAACAGCTTACTTGGTAGACACTCTCAGCGTTTTCTTAGGAGTCGATTGCGGCTGACTCTGCCTACCCTCAGTCGACATTTTAGTTACCCCATTTCGTAGCAACTCTCGAATCAAATAAAAATGGTGGTCTTACTTTTGGTTGACAGCAATGACAAACTGATTGAATTTGTATTACACTTTTTAGCACAGAATTATAACAATTATTCTAGACAAAATATGGGCACACTGTTTGGGCACAAGTGCCCGACTTTTCGTAGTCAGGGTCTGGGTCGAGCAAGCTGTGCACAATTTGTTCAGAGTAAATTGTTGTTGGAAATGCTTACACTTTTCCCCAAGTGCCTATGTGCTCGTTCAGAAGAATTCTTTTTTATTTTGCTTTAACGTTCAATTGGGGTCTTATAAACATCCTGTACAACTTTCAAACAGATCGAAAATATATTTACAGGAATAATTAAAACCCAAATTTTAAAATCTATCAAAAATTTTTTTTACACAATCATAAAATACAAACACGATATTCTAAATTCAAAACATATTATTATGAATCTTATGTTAAAATCCCATAGAATATAAACAAAAAGCAAACTCGATATACAAATAAATACAGAAAATGAATTAATAAAAAAACTGAATATAAGTTATTTTAGGAGTAACAGTAAGTTGTAAATAATTTAGAATTAGGTTTTCTGAATTACCAGTATATGATATTTTTTATCTAAAAAAGTGTTTTGAAATCTATCAAAACATTTTTCACATCATCGAAAACAGTTGTCGAAACCTTAAACGCGATTAAATCGGAAAAATTTATTTCAAAATGGTTGCAAAAATTTGAAGAGTAACTGTTGACCGATTTTCAAATTCTTTTTTTTTAATTACTCCCAATACCCACGAACTAGGATATTTTTGATCGGTCAAAAAATAATGCAGACAGGACAAATAGAGTGGCAAAATAAGTCGATTTTCAATTTTGACTTTTGGAACCCCATAACTCCGCTATTTCTAACCGATCAAAATATCTATCATCAAATCTTAAAAAAACTCGTTTTCATTTTCACATTCAGACAATCCATTCTCAAAAATTTACATTTACCTTTGAACAGGAATGCAACAACAACCGTAAGAACAACAAGCAACAACAAAATGTCTTAGTTTAACCAATTACCTACCTATATAGTTTAAGTTTTTGTAAACCATTAAAAAATGACACCTGAACGTATACAGTACCCTTAAGGGCACCAATCAAGGTTTTCCTGAGCATATAGCGCTTACAAAATAAAGTTGATGTACTTAAACGGTGGTCAGAAAAATTCGACAAAGCTTCCGGAATTCCATGAAATTATTCTTGATGTTCCAGCTACCCAAGTAATCGTAGAACGTTTATTTTCCGCTGTGTAAAGTTTATCATCGCTAAGACGGAATCAGACGGAAATACATTGACCGCTATTATGTTTCTAAGAAGTAAACTTTTTTTTACTTTGCCATGGATGTGGGCTGGATGTGGAATGTAAGTTTTTTTGGGTGGGGGGGAAAGTTATAGGAAAAGTATGAAAGTTATATTTTAATATATTTTTTTTTGGGGGGGGGGGGGGGGGGGATAGGGGCTGAAGCCCCCCCCTCAGAGCCCAAATGTCTTAATTCACCCCATATATGCAAGGAGCAAAATATTTGTGGTAATCAAGAATTTTAGAACAAATGCAAATATTTAGATTGAAAAGGCATCAGCAGTGAAAAGTATCTACAAACGAAGAACGTTGGAATATGGGTTGAAATATTACGACCGATCGTTGAAAATGCGGTGCAATATTTAAACTAATTTTGATTACCCGCTATTCTATACGTGGCAACAGTTTGTGCGGAGATTCATTCTAATCGATTCCTATCTTCTCTTCACCTTGCGTCACTAAGCGAACAGTTGTCGATTGATGAGAACGATTGTATGCACGAAAAACATGAATGAGTGTACAAACTCGCTGAGTTGCTGCTTTACATTATTGGAGCATTAGTAAAGTTTAAGAATGATAGAGACAGCGAGACATCATCATAATTAAAAAAAAACCCGAGTTTCTGATCTCTTTGCATGTTTTTACTGCCGTCAATGCTGCAATTCTGAGGACTCAGTAGGACTCTTCAGGCTCCAGAACTTCAGATTTTATCAGCCTGTCCTCACGTCGCCAATTTGATTGAATTGTTACTTGAAACAAGAAAAAATTAATCATCTTTCGATGTATGTTTTGAAAAAAATCAAGAAAGTTGCAGACGAATTGTCACTTGAGTTGAAAATTCCTCATTTATAGGGTCGTCAAAAAAACGCAACAGCTTACGCACGGAGGATATGACGCTTTTTAACCTTCCATGATAATTATTTATATGCAAAATACTATACTGAGAATGAAGCATCTTAAAAGAAATTAGTAAATATTTAGTATACGACCGTTCTGAACAAAAATTTTGGAAAAAAGTCATCGATGGGCCGCGAACTATAAAGAATTATAATACAGCAAAGTCGAGGCGGTCATCCATGGGTTCCTTTTTAATGAATTTTTAAATTTGCAGGTTTTGTACTAAAAATATGTGAATTCTTTTCGTCAAATGTAAAAAAAAATTACAACTTAACCACAAAGCTTAAATACAGTTGCATTTCCAAATTCATAAAGCTAACCAAATTAATGTACAAATATGTTCTAAGTGACGTGTACGACGGTTTTTGATTTGAAATTATTGTTATACTTGAAGGTAAAATTTTAAAAATATGCCTACACATCCTGCAAAGTTTTTCAATGTTTATTGTTTGAGCAGTTTGTGGATACTCACTTATAAATTCTTTTTCACGTGCGATTTAAAAAAAAATTGCCTGCGGCGCTTTTTCTTTTTCTAATTTTTCCCTCCAAACTAGGGAATAAAACCGAAACAAATCTCGGTTTCGCTCAAGGCATTTATATTGGCCGAAAAAACAGCCGGGTCCATTAAAATACAAATTAAATACGAATACGATACAAATTAGCATTATCGGGCTTAGCAAAGTAGTCCCAGTTTAGTTTGAAGTGCAATCGTTTATACGAAAATCTCTAGAGATTTCTAGAACAGCCCTGTATGTGTCGATTTGCCGAAGCAATGATACAGATCGAATGATCGGTTCTCAAGTTATAAGCAAAAAAGACCAGTGAACTAGTGAAAATGTTATGTATACAGTCTGAGATTAAGGAAGCCGTTTGTGAAATCTGGATTTGGGGTCGTAATGTGGCAATTCGCCCTTCTCATTCTGACAGAGCCTTTGTACTCTTGTGATCTTGAGTGCCCTTAGCCCCCCCCCTTAGCCAATTCCTAGATTCCCCCTAGCTCCGCCACTGG
>JAEIFU010002622.1:0-40712 GCA_018904235.1 Lordiphosa stackelbergi
CTGAAATGAACATTTCAAATATGCCAAAGGCCCAAAGCAACAACAACAACAACAACAGAGGCCGGGAGAGGGAGCACTAGCATAGATATGGCCCTCAATGGGCAGGACAGCGGGGAGGACAGGTGGAGGAGTTTATGCATTTTAATTGGAAAACGCATCCAAATTAAAATGATTTTGTTTTATACGTAAATATTTCAGTTAATTTTCTAGCGGGTGCTAATTCGCTCGTGAAAATAGCAGAAATGCTCTACATTAGCGAGGGTGGTGCGGAGAAGTAACAAGAAATTGAAGCAGGGTTTTACTTCATCTCTATTTTTTTGGGGTTTTTTATAGTTTAACAATGTTCTGTCTAACTTTAAGCAGAAGCTCACGTAAAAACATAATTGTGCGTCCCTTTTCTGTTTTTACCCTCTTCGTAATTTTTGGGCGTAAATCAGCGGTGAGTTTTGCTGTCACTTGTGAGTCCAAGCTTGATACGTAAATGTAAATCAAAATAAGAAACAGAGAGAATTTGCCCAGAGAAAGCAGTGATAAGAGCGAAATGATTAAGCGACTAGCGCTTCATGAAATAGAAGAGCATTGGTGTATAAATAAGCTAAAGTAGAGAGAAAAAATATAAATAATATAAATCTTTATATATATGTTTTATACTATGACGAGCTTATGGAGGATCTGTTATTTAATATATTAAATTTTATATTATCATTTTCAATGATGGTGATTTAGGCTTCTAGTTTTTTATTTATTTTTTTTTTTATTTATTTTTTTAAAAATAAACATAACAGCAACCGCAACTATGTTTAGGGTGGTTGATGTCGGCTCTCTAGGTGTTATGACAGACGGAATGTTCGAAGCTATTTTGGGGAAGATGTTTCAATATATTTACTGTCCAAATAGCTTAAGAACTGACAATTGATTTGAATTGAATTGGTGTGACCACATATTTTGGAAAAAAGAACTCTCGCAAATGGCTTGATACCAAATGATTATTTTATTATTATTGTTATTATTATTTTTTATTCCGTTATTATTATTTTCCGTTATTCATATTTTTTCTGATCACACTGCGTTTTACATTCCACAAAAAGCAATATGAGGCGAATTTCTTGAAGGAAAATTTGAACGCCCTCCGCACTAGGCGTATAGAAGGGCTAGTAAATACCCTAATATAGTTTACTAGCAAATGATATCAACTGGCTCCGCCTGCCCCAACAGTATAGAACCAATGCACACCTACTTCCCATCCACATCCCACCCACTCTCCACCCAATGCCCACCAACTTTCCACCCACTTGCCACCCACATACCACCCACCTACATCCCACCTACATCCCATCTACATCCCATCTACATCCCATCTACATCCCACCCACATCCCACCCACTTCCACCCACTTCCAACCCACTTCCCACCCACATTCCACCCACATCCCCCCCACTCCCACCCACATCCCACCCACTTCCAAAACAATTAACCACCCACATCCCACTCACATCCCATCCACTTCCCAACCACTTCCCAGTGGGCATCCCGGCGGTATTTCCAACATCGGAAAATGAAAACACAAATGAATTCTCATTTTGACCTTACAAACCGAGTTTCAAGTCAATCGGGTGAAAAATAGTATTTTCCATGGAGAATTTTCCGGGAATTTTCCCGCATGGGGGCGGATTTTCCGACATTGAAAAATCACATTTCAAATTATTTCGTATTCTACCCTTACAAACCGAGTTTCAAGCCAATCGGATGAAAAATATTTTATTTCATGCAGACTTTTCCGGGAATTTTCCGACCGTTGGGTAAAATTTTCCAACATCGGAAAATCACATTTAAAACTATTTCGTATTCTGTCCTTACAAACCGAATTGCAAGCCAATCGGATGAAAAATAGTTTTTTGCATGCAGAATTTTCCGGCCATTTTCCTCGTGGGCGGATTTTCCGAAATCGGGAAAACACGTGTCGAATCATTTCGCGTACTATGCTTACAAACCAAGTTTCAAGTCAATCGGATGAAAAATAAAATTTTTCCCATACAAACTTTTCCGACGCTTTTCCGACTTTTCCGGGTGGAATTTTCCAAATTTTTTTCTTAGTGCGCGCCTGCATAACTAAACGAAGGTCTATGCCAAATCTCAAACCTGTAGGATAAGCCGTTTAGGCTGGGCGTTGATAATATGTCAGTCGGGCGTACAGATTTATATATTTTAATTGCTAGTTCACAAACCATTTCGAACTTGACTGCATAGGTGGAGACACCCGAAAGTGCGAATTAGATTAAGACTTTAGAAAATGCGTTTTTTTAACATTTTGAAATGGAAAGCTATATTTGGATGATTAACCTTTTATAAAACAAAACAAACTTGATTTTCTTTAACTGAGTTAAATATTTGTTATTTCCCAAACAAAAAATTAAAATTTTCCGCCGGCAAAACAAAAATGATACCTTGCAACTCTAGCTGCTGTACGGATACGAGAGAACGGCGTACGTATATGAAGGCAAGAGTTTTTGCTTTAATTAAATAAATGCCTCTCCACGACAGATGGCACCGACGATTATGGAAGAAGCAACCCGTAAGACGGAGGCATAGGAGTGCACCGGTCTTTGATCCGCATCGGACCGTCTTTCTAAGTCAGACTGATATACGTTGGCAAAATCATAAGGGTAATGATGCTGTGCTCGAAACTAACGTTGGGCCGGATACGCATTATTTAATTCAAGCAATCGGAGGAAAGGTTGGTCAGACTTAAAGGCAGTTCTTTCCTGCTGCTGACGCCACTTCCATGTCGCCCATTGCATTGGGGCAAAGTCTTTAAGCTCCTTCATAAAGCCAAGCAAATTTCGCTCTGGACATCTGTTCGATGCTTCCCTTTATAATTAGTTTTATAACAATTTCGGAAGAATAATAAAAGCCAACATTTGAGCGGCTTCTTGTCATTGCTTTAGCGCCGGCGTTCCCACCATATTCAACTCTGATTGACAGCAATCGACTTACAAATTGCACACAATAATTAAGCAAAAGATCAACGGAATAATTATTGCTAGTTAATCTATTTTTTATCTTTGTTTAACACAAAAATCGATATTGTATTAACTTTAAAACAAAGTTCGATTAATTTCGAAATTCAAATGTTAAAAGGTGGCAACACTGTAATTCTAGCGATTTGGTGAGTTGCGAGTGAATGACCAATTTCACTAGGCGAATTGACTAGCGATTTTACTAGCGATTTAGTAAAAATGCTTATTTAATAAACTTAACATGTTAAATATTTAATTTTTGATGTATATTATTTAGAAATTGAACACCCTTGGAAGCCCCAATAAGCTTAATTTTTTATAAAGGAATTTTGGGCTTTATTAAGCAAATCGCCGACTCAAGGGTGCGCGATTTGCAAAATCACTCGAAAACATGCTTTCTGTGGCAGGGCGAAATCAAATTCTAGCGAATTTAAGCGTAATAATTTGTGGACCCCCCTGTAGATGGGGTTAAAATTTTGGGTAAAATTAAATACCTTTGTAGGGTATAAAAACTTTGATTTGGTGGTTTTTATTGAAGGAAGTTATTTTTGTATTATCTGGTAATAGTTAAGTGATTATTGTGTGGTAGGATAATTTAAACTTCAATAATTAAAATATTTTTGAAAATTTATTTTTAAATTTTTGATATATGGAGATAAAAAATTAATTATTGTTCATGTTGGAATATAATGGTTAGATTATTGTTATTAAATTTAACGTTTAAGAAACCGAGAATCCATTCTTGTTGTAATCTTTATTATTAAAACTTGGGAAAAAATTAAACACCTAGATGGTCCACTTTATAGATTAGTTCCAATTGAATGTTATTAATCATATAATCCATAAGTTTGATTACGACTAAAGATCATACATTTACACTTGCAGAGATTAAGAGGACCAAGTGTAAAGAGAGTTTAAATCGGATTCAAGGAGGAAAGCAGACGAAACAAACAAAGCTTAAGGTCATCGGCATACATCAATGCATGCGAATGGAATAAAACCTGTGGGATATCATTTATGAAAAGGTTAAATAGTAAGGGGCCCAAATGACTACCTTGGGGAACCCCAGATAGTACATTAATGGAGCTAGTTAGTATTGAATTAAAACCAGCTAGTTGAGATCGATCGCCAAGCTCATGATTGACTGAGTCGAAAGCCTTGCTGAAATCAGTATAAACAACACCCGGCTGCCTTTTATTAAAAAATCAATTGTTTACAAGAGTAGTAAACTTAAGTAAATTCGTAGATACAGAGCGATTCTTCATAACAAACATGCTGTTGAAGGAGATCATCAGCCTCATTATCATGTATTTAATTACTTGCTCATTCCCATTTGAATATTGTATATTGTTTATCCAGTTCTAATCATCTATCCCAAATTGTACACACACTAATACTGTAAGCCCTTAACCGCTCACGAAGAGCTTTTGTTATACACGCACTCTCAGTTTACTTCATTGAAATCATTAAAGTCAGTTGATATTGGAGATCGAAAGCAAGCAGACGACTTCTTATTTTTCTAATTGACTCTGCACAGGGCAGAGTCCAAATATTGCAACTCAACACTCTGCACAAGGGCAGAGTCCCAACACATGCTATGATGTAGATATTACCACGCGACAATAATGTTGTTATTGGGAAGTCTGCATCTTTTCAAATAGCTAAGGAATGTCCGATAGTTTCGATACATACCGGTAGTTTGAAATGATTGACTTTGGTCCCTTTTTATGATTAGGAATAATGTAGGATTACTTCCAAACACACAAAATTTTCATAGGACCTAAAATTATTGTGAATATTGGATAAATGGTAATTGAAGACGCATATATTAGAAGTGTAGACCAAAAACACCGAAATTTTGCCAAATTGTTTTTTAAGTAGTTACGAAAGCGCACACATTGGTGAATAAGAGGTGTAGATTGAGAGACCAAAATATATGGCAAAACTTGCCAAATTTCATAAATTCTCATTTGAGTCTAGATTATTATAAAGACGGGTAAACTGACGGGTCAATAGGAGGATTAGATCAAATGGTCAAGAAAATCGCGAAATTTGCAAAATTGTTTATATACCTAAGAATTATGCAGGTTGCATAGATGGCAATTGAAGACGCGTAATTAAGAGGTGTATTTTCATTTGAGTATTTACAAAAGCGCAGACAGAAAATAAATCATACAAATTATATTATATTATACTAAAATATGAAATTTTCAAATTTGTCATGTGACTCATAGGACCTAAGATAATTAAACAATTTTGATAGACGGATAAGCAAAGGAAAAGTATAATAAACGGTCCAACTTAATGTTAGAGGTGTAGATGAAACGGTCAAAGAAATTACGAAATTTCTATGATTTTCATTGGACCTAAGATTATTATGTAGACCAAAAACCGCGAAATTTTACAAATTTTCATTAGAGTTTTTACGAAAGATTGAACAGCTAGCAATGAATGGCTAGGCTATTAGCATAAGTCCCTGCTCGGGCGCCATGTTCAATTTGAATAAAACTACAAAGAAAATTAACCACTTTGGTTATATGGAGAATGGCGGAAAAGTGAAACGACCTGATTAGCTGCTGCGTTTGCCAAGAAGAAGACGACAGTTCGCTTTGTGTGCATGAACAAGAAGAAATTTATTTTAGCTAGCAATGAGTGGCTAGGATATGAGCATTAGTCCCTGCTCGGGCGCCATGTTCAATTTGAATAAAACTACAAAGAAAATTAACCACTTTGGTTATATGGAGAATGGCGAAAAAGTGAAACTACCTGATTAGCTGCTGCGTTTGCCAAGAAGAACGACAGTTCGCTTTGTGTTTATTTTAGCTAGCAATGAGTGGCTAGGCTATGAGCATAAGCTGATCGATGTCAATTTGAATAAAACACAAAGCTCACTTACAAAAAATTTTTATAGTCTATTAGAGAAAGCTAAGCCACTTTAATTATGAGTTATATGGAGCATAGTTTAAAAAATTACGAAAAGTAGAAACAACCTAAGGATTAGCTGCTGCGATTGCCAAAGTGGACCAGTCGAGAAGTTCGGCTTTGTGCGTGTTTGAACAAGAAGAATTTATTTTAGCTAGCAATGGTAGTGGCTAGGCTATGAGCATATGTAATAGAGATAAGCATTTCAATGCTTATCCAAAGCTTATTGATGAGTTTTTACATTTAGATGTTACATTTTAATTACACGTTTCATACATAGTATTCAAAAATTCAATACTCACCAATTCGAATAAATAAAAAACTAAAGTCAAAACTTTATTCATATGGGAATTAACAGATTTGATAGACTGCAATAGAAGAGGGTAAATATATGTGGTGTACACCAAACTAACCCAAAATTCGCGAAATTCAAAATTTAATGAGTTCAGATTATCATAAAGACTTGATAGGTGTCGGTCAATCGATTTAAAAATATAAGAAATTTGCAAAAATTCAAATATGAGTTATTGAGACGTGTTGATCAAACGGACCAAAAATCGCAAAATTTCTAAAAATGCTTAATGATTTTAGATTATCAAGAAGACGGCTAAATAGACGGATGGCAAAAGGTCAAATAATAGCGAATTTTGCTAGGTGAAGATTTGTTAGATGGCAATTGTCAAGTAAGCTTCACTTCTTCGTTTTGTGTTTACAATTCTAAAGACGGCTTAGCAACGCACGACTTTATTGGAAAGTAGCCTATTACGAGGGCAGTTTTACTTTTTACTACTGTCATCTACCATCTAAATTGTTAAGAATTTCGCTGATGACAAACACTTGAACCTCCCCTCTGTCATCGGCCGGTTCGAATGATACAAAAACTCATCAAGTAATCTAAGGAATTGTAAAAGTAAACAGAAATTGTAAATTAAAATTGTAAACAGGCTGGGAATGTTCCTATGCGACAGATATGCAGACCAGTAATAGATCAAGCATTTCCCTTTCCTCCACCGTTTCTTGCCTTCCCTAAAGCGTTGGCGATTCGATTCATTGAAAATTTCTGCCGACGTTTGGCAAATTTAATTTAAATAATTTGTTGATCTATTTGCAATTTTGTGTTAAATTAACAGAGCATAAAATGTTTCATCTTATTTTTGTCACTGGGAAAACGGTTTGTGTGCTAATTACTTGTATTTTGGATGAATTGATTGACTGATTTACCTTTGACACTTGAGCAAACTGTTTGCCTTGGCATATATCAATCAAGGAAAGCTGCGCGTGTCGTCTCCTGTTTAGTGAGGTATTACTATATCTATATATATATATATGTGTGTGTATGTGTGTTTGCTTAAGCGTCGACGCGTCGACAACACGCAAAGCAAAAATAAAAACACGCATACGACGCGTTGGCGTTTGCCTCTTAATTGATTTGTGTGCTGTGAGTGTATTGATAGACATTGTCAAAGCTTAAGTGTTGCAAGACGAGATGGTGTGTGTGTGTGTGTTAGAAATGTCAATGGCCCAACACACCAGAAACAGAAGCCAAAAACCGCAGGCAACCAGTTACAATACAAAAAAAAAATCGCATCCAAACCAAACTCAGAGCTAAGAATAGCTAACAAGAGCAAGTTTATGCGGACGATCAGTTTATTAGGTACACGAAGTGGTCACGTAAAAGGGTATCATAACGTTGTGCAACTGCTTATAACAGGCAGAAGAAATCCATTGCGACGCCAGAAAATACAAATTAAAAACGTAAAATCGAAATTAAAAATAACTACAATTACAATTACTCCAATAATTGTACCTAAAAAGTTTATATTGGGCAATTAATAGTAATCAAACCGAATTGCATTTCGGTTCTAGTTCTGTACGTACTGGAACTTATGTTTCAGTACAGGTTCAGAAAAAAATTCTCGGTAATTTTTAAGCATAAAACATATGATTTGAACCCCATTGTGGGATTAAAATTTTATGTAGGAATCAGCCTGAATTAGGTAAGGAACGATAAGCAATAAGAAATGGCAAGAGATTGACTGCACTCTTACTAATGGGATTAGTATTTCATTCAATTTTTAGCAACATATTCTGACAACTTTATTCATGTTTAGCTCCTCTTCTGGGGTCAAATATTCCACTGTGCGTATTTTGTAGTTTTCGATTCGATTGCTAAACTGTTTTGCTTTCGCCTCGTGTACGTGTCTAGTTCTTGTTTTATGCCCCCGCATAAACATTTTTATAATGTTAGCTGATCCATTTGCGTCAGGCCCTCCCCCCTTACAGTTAGCAACTGAAACCCCGCCGCGTTTCCACTTTATTGGATGCTGTCGAAATGTGTGGTTTTTCGCCTGCTTAATTGAAATGTATCGTTTTGTCATTTTCTTCACTTTTATTTCAATTAAGATGCCGCCAATACTGCGCCCTGGCAATGCAATTGAGGATGACAATTGAGGGGGCGTGGCTCACAATGCAAGTCAATGTCAATGTCAAGTTTAAAGCGAACGGCCCATGGCTGGCCGTATTGTGATAAACAATTTGTGCACATTCACCATTGTTATTACTTTTTAGTTGTGGTTTTCTTATTTTTATTGTCTGTTGTGATGGTTGTGGCTTTTGGGCGTTAATTTATGCCAGCAATGACCTTGACATTGCCAATGAAAACCAGCACACTCCCATTTAGAGAAGTGACTGTAAAGCGACTAAGCTTTAAAGCTAATAGAGGATTTAAGTTTAAATCATTGCCACCAGAGGTTGCAAGACAGTTGAATCAAGGGAGACCAAAAAAATACTTTTACTTATCTGCAAAGTGCAAGACCGGTTTTTGCTGTGTGCGTTTTACATTGAATATATGAAACTGCAGAGAATTTAATCTTGACTAAAAGCTAAAGCTTTAAAAATTTCGTTTGTAGAAAAGAGTTGAAGTTGTGTTGCTTTCTCTACAACTCACATTTTGAAAAACATTACAAAGTTGGTTTAAGTAAGACTCTTTTTAGGTTATAAAATTGTCTGCATCAACATTTCTACCACATGGAATAGTCCGTTGTCGTAGAGCAAACCTATCATAAGTTTGACTGAAGTTGAGGAAAAGACAGCACGTCGGGGTCACCCAAATTTTTTAAAATGTTTTGCGTAAGACTTCTTGAGATTTACAATATTTTAATAAGATATAATTATTTTCAACTGTGGGAAACTGGTGCGGAATCAAATCCCTTGTGGGTCCTTCAAAGAAAATTTGAAAACTCTGGTGCAACTATACTATAGCCGCACCTTGATTTTCGTTACGCGTAAACAGTAGAGCTAGAAAAATTTGGAATTACCGTTTGAAAGAACGATAAAAATGAGAGAAAATAAGTGACAAACATCAACGCTCTCAGTGCAAAATTTTCCGTTATGTTTCATTTTCGATTTGCGCGAGGTGCATAACTATAGCCGCACTTCACTTAATTAATTAAACTATAGAAAAATGTTAAATAATTTATTTATTATACTTTTATTCACTTTAATAACCTCCTTTGGCAGTAATTACTCATTGAAGGCCATAACTTCATTTGCAAAATGTCCACGTACTCTCTGGAGTTCATATGAGTGCTTGGAAATGCCAGCTCCAAGCATCCACACTCGCAGAACACAGCCCAAATCATCATCAATCAATGATCCTCCTCCGAGAAAATTATCTGGAAAGATGAATTATTGGGTTGCCCAAAAGTAATTGCGGATTTTCATATAGTCGGCGTTTATAATTTTTTTAACTGCTTGTGACTCTGTAATTGCATTCTTTCTTTTGTCAGTTATTAGCTGTCACTATTAGCTTGCTTTAGAAAAAAGTGGGCGTAATTTTGTTTACATTTGTTTGATTGGCGCCCTTTTTAATATGGAGTCCACAAAAGAGCATTTTCGTCATATTTTACTTTATTATTTCCGTAAAGGAAAAAGCGCAGAGAGAGTTGCTAAAAAGTTACGTGATGTGTATGGTATGAAGGCTTAAAAGAAAGACAGTGTCAAAATTGGTTTCGCAAATTCCGTTCTGGAGATTTTTCACTTAAAGATGAGCCACGTTCAGGTCGGCCAAATGAAGTTGATGATGACCAAATCAAAGCATTAATCGAATTGGATCGTCATGTAACTGAGCGTGAGATAGGAGAGAAGTTAAATATACCAAAATCAACCGTTCATTATCACATACAAAGTCTTGGACTGGTGAAAAAGCTTGATATTTGGGTACCACATGAATTGAAAGAAATTCATTTAACAAACCGAATCAACGTTTGTGATATGCATCTTAAACGCAATGAATTCGATCCATTTTTAAAGCGAATCATAACTGGAGATGAAAAATGGATTGTTTACAATAACGTTAATCGAAAACGATCATGGTCCAAGCATGGTGAACCAGCTCAAACCACTTCAAAGGCTGATATCCACCAAAAGAAGGTTATGCTGTCTGTTTGGTGGGATTGGAAGGGTGTGGTATATTTTGAGCTGCTTCCAAGGAACCAAACGATTAATTCGGATGTTTACTGTCAACAACTGGACAAATTGAATGCAGCCATCAACGAGAAACGGCCAGAATTGATCAATCGTAAAGGTGTCATTTTCCATCATGACAACGCCAGACCACACACATCTTTGATGACCCGGCAAAAACTGGGACAGCTTGGCTGGGAAGTTTGATGCATCCACCATATAGCCCTGACCTTGCCCATCAGACTACCATTTATTTCGATCTTTGCAGAACTCCTTAAATGGTAAAACTTTCGGCAATGATGAGGCTATAAAATCGCACTTGGTTCAGTTTTTTGCAGATAAAGGCCAGAAGTTCTATAAGCGTGGAATACAAAATTTGCCGGGAAGATGGCAAAAAGGTTATCGAACAAAATGGAGATTATATATTTGATTAAAGTTCATTCTAAGTTTGATTAAAATGCATTTACTTTCTTTTGAAAAATCCGCAATTACTTTTTGGGCAACCCAATAGTATTTGGATTGCTCTATTAAAACTTTTTACTTGTGTCCACTCAGTTGCCATGTTATCTGTGGCGAATTTCACCCGGGCTTCCCATGGCGATCCAGTAACCTTAGGTGCCACCTTTCATTTTTGTCGCGCCTTGTTTCAGAGCTCTTTTAAAGAACGTGCAACGGTCCAGCGAGTCACTTTTATGCCACATTATGCTTCGGCTTACGTCCGGTTAGTTTTTTCCATATTCATTTTTTCTCTAAATATTTCGCACAATATTGTCGGATCGTCAAATTTTTTAGACAATTTCACGATATGAGCAATTCTCACATTTGAGCCAAAATTTGGTCTTTCTAATCGACCATTCGACATCTGACAGCACTGGCCCACTTGGCATATTTAAAAATCTATTACTACTTGTTACTCAACCATGTGTACGCAAATAAAATCACCGCCAGCAAACACAGAATAAGAAATAATATAGTGTGGCTATAGTAGTACACCTCTCACAAATCGAAATGAAAAACAACGGATAATTCTTGCACTGAGAGCGTTGATGTTTGTCACTTATTTTCTCTAATTTTTATCGATCTTTCAAACGGTAATCGCAAAATTTTTTCCAGCTCTACTGTTTCTATGCGTACACTAAAAAAATCAAGGTGCTGCTATATTGTTGCACAAGAGTTTACATTAAAGATCTTTCAAGCTGATCCTCAAACGAACAAGATTCGGGTTTAAAAAGTAAATCAAATAGCTGCTATAGAAGCAAAAGTAACTGAGCAAATAGTGCTTGTTAGAAGGTGATTTATACTAGGCAACAATCTATTAGGTTTGTGGCAATTCAACATGATTTTTGTGTGTTGATTTTGGTAAAGTGAGCGTTTTGTGAGGAACCCACATCTATGATTCAAAATATCACGAAAGCATTTTCTAAGCTTTAAAAAAAAACTTATACCAAACAATTCTATTTTAATGAAAATTTTTAACAACATCCATTGCATACTTATGGGCAGTAGAAATTTTTATTTCAAACACATATATTCACAATGGTATATCTCAGCTTAAAAAAATCATAGAATTGTTTGGAATTGTTTATTTTAAAGGTAAAACTAGTATCTTACATTAATACCAAAGAGTATCAAAACTGAAGCGTATTTGTCCCATAAAATGAGTCTAAATTTAAATAGTTTAAATTACCAAAAAATAGTCGTGATATACCACACAGCACACGTAAATCATCTAGAATCATCTAGAAATACCCCTTCAATAAATTTAAAAAAGTTTAATTAAGTTGCCTTGTGTCATCTACAAAAAGGTTTTGAAGAGTTTTTTTTTAAACAACTTTGAAGCTTTATTTTGAGAAATTGGTGCAAACTTTTTTAGTCAAGGAACTGTTCATTGTTAGTTTTGACTTTTTGCCACCTTTCTCTTTAAAAAAAAAATGTTTCGTGCCTTGAGGCGTTCCACGAATCGACCCAATGTATGGGTTTTTAAGAAGAGAATTACTGCTGGGCCTGGCCATGAATCATTGACCGAAAGCAGTGGTAGTCGGAAGGTTTAATGTGTGGTCAATAAAAAGGGTGGAATACCCCAGTTCAGTTGGAACTAAAACTGCCAGATTGATTAGGGAATCACTTCCATATACTTTCAAGACGATTGGGGGGCCCCCATTAACAGTTTTCTTGAAATGAAAACCATAAGGCAGAACCTGCCCAAAATTGTATTTTGTTGACAAATATGAAAGCCCCCATTTTTCAAAAAAATTAATGATTTAGCAATTTGTCTTGTTTATTTTACCAACTTAAACGTAGAAACAAAATACAAGTAATTCAAAATCAACTGTGCGTCCCTGTGATTTCAAATTGCTAACACTTTCGATTTCTGCTTCGCAAATTTCAATTGCCCGTTTTATATTATTCCAGAATGCAATTCGAATTTGTGAATTACAAGCAAGATATTGATGGTATGTTTTTACGCAAAATCAATACCAGAAACTTCTTAAATGTCTTAAGCGCTTTAACGTTTAAACTTTCTTCAGTTTTCATTTACTTATTTATTGACATGCTTAGGGAATTGTTGTTGAAAGGTCTGGACACAAAACTACGGGCATGCACTTCTTAAGAGTCCTCAGCTACTTTAAATGTAAACACAATCGATTCGCCGCTTTCATTAAAAAGTTTGAAATGTTGAGGCACAGTCCTACTAGTGTGCTACGGTCACTCTGTCTATTTTTATTTACCTCACAAGGTATCTCTTCTATATACAGTGCCGCTCAACTGAATAGGTTTGAAAAATCTTGATCACATTTTTCCCTCTTTCTTTGCTCCAATTGAATTTTTTCTATCTTTTCTTTTTATTTTGAACCTTCATTTGTTTACTCAATATATGCAAGAAAAAAGTAACGGGACAAATGGAACGGTAATTCAGAATTTTGCTTTCGTCGAGAAATTCGCTAAATGTGTGCTCTATTTTTTGGCTCATCTGAATAGGTTTGACACTTTTGACTTAACTTTGTGATTGACTGCGTGAATGAAAAGAGTTGAATTCTTTTGAATTCCAAAATTTAAAGCAACTTCTATCGGTTTTTTGTAAAATGGGCCGTGGAAAACCTTTAACCGATTTAGAAAAAAGGTCAAATAAAAGATATTGATTCTGTTTAAAACACTATGAAATCGAAAATCGGTCGAAGTCAAAACGTTGTGAGTAATTTTCTTCGTAATGAAGCTGACTATGGAAAAAATGAATGGAGGAAAAAAATATGCAACAACAACATCGGAGTGGCGACTTATCCTACGAACAGCCTCAAATTCCCACCTTTCTGCTGGTAAAATTAGGGAAGAATGCGGCGTAAATGCTAGTGTGGCCACTGTAAAACGAATTATTCGAAGCGCCAAACACTTTGAAGAGATTGAAAATAAAAAAAAACCACCTCTCAACGATGCTCGAAAGGAGCATGACTTCGATTTGCTCGCGAACACATGACGTGGAACAAGGAGTGGAAGACGGTGGTCTCTCCGACAAAGAAGTTCAACCTCGATGGACCGGATAGCTATAATTACTATTTCCACGATATGCGAAAGGAAGAATGTTTTTTAAGTCGTCATCACTCATGTGCAGGTGGAGTAATGGTGTGGGGAGCCATATCGTTTTATGGAACATGCGAGCTCCAGTTTGTCACCTCGAAGATGAACGCAAATGTGTACAAGACTGTGCTCCAAAAGGCTTTTCCCCAGTTTTCGGAGATTTATGGTCATATTCCATGGACGTACCAACATGAGCACGCTCCTATCCATACCGCTTGGGTTGTAAAGATCAAAAAGTAAAATTGCTCGAGTGGCCGCCTTACTCCTCTGACGTTAACACTATCGAGAACATTTGGGGACTTTGGTCCAGGAGAGTAAACGAAGGAGGAAGACAATTTAGTGACTTTGGGACCCTAGTTGAAGCAATTAAAAAAAGCCCGGTCAACAATTTCACTAAATGAAATTGAAAAATATTATGATTCCCTACCAAACCGTATGTTTGAAATAATTAAGAACAAGGGTGGGCATACCAAATACTAAATTATGCTAAAAAAGTGTCCTTTATTAATTAAGTTACCCAGTGCCTTGCAATTTTGGTTCTGAGTCATATCTCAAAAGATTATAAAAGTGAATTTTAGACTTTATGTTGGTAAAACGCAGTTGGATATTTTAATGGATCAGGACTGGCATCGAACCGGTTTTGTACCGGTTCAAAATTATATTGGTTTAAAAGTAATTCAGAGCCATATCTCAGTAATTATTTGACCTATGAATCTGATGGTGCTAAGAAGCCGGTTGAACCAGTTTAAGAGTGGTTGAAGTCCACATCTCAGAAATTATTTAGTCTGTGATATGGATATAGGTCCGTAGGTTTACATTGTAAGTGTTAGACATTTAAAATTTTTCAGGCATTATTTAAGCCATGAACTGGGAATTTGATGTGTGGCTTTAAACCAGGGGTGCCCAGAATAAAGTTACGGCCGCGTGGAATGAAATACAATTGCACAAAATAAATTTTAAGCAAGAACAACTATAACAAGTGAAAAAGTCGGTCAAGCCCGACTATAATATACTCTGTACCTAGAGAGGAGCTGAAGATGGGCCCCTAGCTCTCCCTCTATCTCTACTCATAACTGAGAACCGCTCATCCGATCTTTATCATTTCTTCGCAAATCGATACATATTGCTAATGACTAACTATCTCTAGAAGGTACGATCATCTATCTACAAACTGGGATTGACGTTTTTCCAAATTGCGGGGGCGGGGGGGGCGTGGCAAAATTGAAAATAAACTTGATCTGCCTGCAAGTATAATACTTTGTCCATTTTTAAACCTTTTTCATCTCTGAGATCTGTTTGTTCTACGCCGTGGCTATATCGACTCGGCTGTTGATGCTATCAAGAAATATTACTTTATAGGGTCGGAATGATTCCTTCTCCCTGTTATACTTTTGCTCAACTTATATTTTTTTTTTGTTAATAAATTGTGTGCCGCTGTGAATAGCGTAAAGCGCTCGGGCCACTGCGAGCGAGGCGGGTGCTGACTATGCTAAGCAGCTTTGTTGTTGCGTTCAAGTTTGCGAGAGAGACAGGAGAGAGAGAAGAGAGACATATATGATGTTGTTGTGGCTGGTCTGCACTCGCCAACAACAAAACTTTAGCTAGGAAAGAAAGAGAGGAGAGCACGTATATCGCATATGATTTTTTTGTTGCTTTATATAGGCTTATGGCTCGTGTCGGCCGTATACACGCCAGCTATTCCTTTGCGTCAAGCAACAACGAATGCGTGGCTTACGGAATGGGCATGGGCACCCCTGCTTTAAATGTTAATATCAACTTGCAGCCAGTTGAAACTTGAATATAAACGCCCTCATAAGAACCCTATCTATTCAATGTAAAAGACCCGAGCAACGCCGGGTATACAGCTAGTATGATATCTTATTTTTCACCCCAAATAGCAGAATAGCAATTAAAAACTCCTTAAAATCCAAACGGTCCAAAAAAATCTCGAAAATTTGCAAAATTTTATAATATGTTTCGATTATCATCAACATTTAATAGTTGGCAATTGTCGATGGGTTAAAAAAAATCAGGAAACTTGCAAGCCGTCGTGAAGACAGTTAAATTGACAGGTAAACAGACGGGTAAATAGGAGGTGCAAAATTCATATATGAGTGGAAATTGCTATGAAAGCGGTTAAATAGACAAGTAAGCAGACGGGTAAATAGGAGGTGTAGATTCATGTATAAGCTGAGATTTTTATAAAGTTAGTTAGATGGATAAACAGACGAGTAATACGGATAATAACTGATAAATAGTCGGATCAAATGGTCCAAAAATTGCGAAATTTAAAAACTTTTACAATTAGTTTTGATTAATATGAATATTATTATTCATAATTTTAAAAATGGCAAAAATTGCACGCTTTTCGGGTGAAAAGATAGATGGTGAAGATCAAAAGATCCACAAAATCACGAAATTTGCTAAAAATTTTAATGAGCTTAGATTGTTCTAAAGATTTGATAAGATTCACTTCTTTGTTATTAAAACTTCTTTGTATTTACAAACTGAGCTAATTACTCAACTTTTGTGGAAGGCTTAACGTTATTTTTAGGCTTTACATTAAAGAAGTGGTCCAATGTGTGCGTTTTGCATACAAACAGGCTTAATATACAAAATGGAAAAGTTTCTTTTGATTATAAAACGCAACTTACTTTGCTTGTTTCTATGTAAAGAAAATGGAATTTTCCTTAGTGTGAAAGCTCTTTGAAATCAAAACACCGATATCTGATGAATGCTTTAAATATCCAAATAATGTTGAAGCTTTCCTTAGACCTAGCAGAGACGCAAACCTAACGATCTGAGCATAAAAGTATCTGGCAAATCTAAACAGCAAAACATTTTGATAAACTTCTCGTAAATCTTTAGACAACATCTGCCTTAAAGTTGATCGAAAAGCTCAGATTTGTTTGTTTATCTTTGGTTTAATGTTTATGCGCAAAAGTGTCCACCGGGAGGGGGGGCAAAAAGCTGATCGGTTGGTCTGATACAAAGTTGTTGTTGCTATACCGATTGTGGCTTCTCCGTTGGCGTTTCAATTTAACTCAATTGATTTTCATTTGGCTCGTGACACGCTGAAACTCTGGCTCTGTCTCTGGTCTGCTTTGCTCTTCTCGACGATGACGCTAATGATCGGTCATAATAATTACAAAGCGATAAATTCATCTCGGTACTCGGCCGTCTGCCATTGGGGCATGCTGATGGGGGGGAGAGGGGGAACGGCTGGGGGAAAAGCAATTTACGACAGCAGCAGAAAAGATAAATGGAAAAATTTTACGCTGCGAGTGCAAAATAGAAATAGAAATATAAATTTAAAATTGAATCTCGTTTCGTTTGTTAATTGATTGGGAAACAGCCGCACACACACACACACACACATACCACATCCTTTCGTCCTCTGGTGTACACACTAGACATATGTATTATGCATGATGGCAACCTTTGCACGTGTTTTCCAACTACAAAAGTTTTCACTTTTCCTTCACTCATGCAAAATTCATGCTACTTGCTGATGAAATACAAAATACGAATTACGAAATTGTCTTGTCCTTTCTGGCCGGGCTGTTGCCATGTGGCAGTGGGCTCAAGTTTGAAGCTATTTTTAGACCGCACAGGGACAACCAAAGGACATAGAAAGAGAAACGGCTAAAGAGAGAGAGAGAGAGAGAGCGTCTTGTCGAGGCATTGAACTCGCTTACGTCCAGGCCATGCGCCCTTCAATTATTTGTAAGCTTAACAAGGACATCAAGGACCCTAAAGTGTCTGTGCTGGGTAGAAAATGAAATTTAGAGGCTCGTCACTGGCAGCTTTCTCTTCTTAACCATCGAGTGGTTGGGTATACCTTAGCCAAAGAGAAGCTCATTTATTTTTAACATATTCTGAACATTTAATATTTAGAAGGGAAATGAAATTTCCAGAAATAGAATACGAGGCATTTTGTATTATCTCAGCCATTGAAAGGTAAATGTAAATTTTGTTGTTTAGTTAAACTTTGGAGTTAGTTGGCTGAGCTAGGGGTCGGCCATGAGAGCAGAGAAGTTGCCGCTGGCAACTGAGAATATATTCGTATACATCAAAGGTCGGCGCGTCGCTATGTACTGAGCATAAAGAAGTGCTCGTCTTATAGATTCTCCTGACATTCGTGTCTGTTGTGACGCACACATTTGCAATGCAAAAATGTGATTGTGTTTTGTGCCGACCACTGGAATATTTACATTAGCCAGAGTTCGCCAGCCATAGTCCCTGGGGGCCCGAACTTGTTCGTTAATTCACTTGCATAAGAGCCGAATGATTGACGAAGTCATTTCCCACTGAATGTCTGAAAGATAATCACCTTTCCGGCAGTATATGGCTAAGCCTCACTTTTTAGCACATTTACACTTTATCTGTCCTCTCTTCTTGGCGACCCCTGAAATAGCTTTTGCCGAGGCAGAGAATAGAAAGCTTTAGAGCTCACAAATTTCATTGCAGCGACTTTAATTCTGCTGATATCTCTGCTCTTATTGCCGACCCCTGACATTTATTTTCAGAATTATAAACTTAATTCATTCTTAAGCAATTTTTGGTTCTTATTCTTACGTTTTGATCATTAAAATTGTTTCCGAGGTAATTCTAAAAAAACAGAACATAAGAATCTTAAAATGTTAATTTACGATTATATCCAACTTTTCTCAAGGATGATCCAGCTATTGTCACAACATATAGCTATTTTCCGCTAAAAGGCTAGATTGTCTATCGATATGCAATCAAGCTCCCCAAGTGTCACCAATAGGAACAGCTGCTGTGTCAATGGCGTTGCCATGGGTGGAGAGGGTTTTACTTCGGTTGGGCTTTAGTACAGAGAACCTTTATTGAAAACCGACTACACCCGTGAGTTGGGCAGTGCCAAGGCAAGCGTCAAGTGTTTCATTCTTTGTTTTAGAATGTTAAAATGAATCAATATGTCTTATATATGAATCCCGCCAATCAGCTCTCGTGGCGGGACTACCAGGAGAGCATGCTGCTTCACATGTGAAAGGCGAACTTTGATTTTCAATTGCAGACATAGCAGTCCAATCAGCTGTTCTTCGTGTTACGTTAGTGTGACCGTAAACATCATTCGTTAATCGGAGTTTATATATCAAACTGAACATGAGGTCCCGGTTATAATGTAACAGCATTCTGAGCCTATTTAAAGCTAGGAATGGTCTTGCTTGCTAAAAATGATTGAAATCTTAGCACATTCGTAGGTATCACGGAAATCTCTTCCAACCAAATTCCAACCCAAAACCAATTCTCAATATGCCATAAATATATTTCGATTAGTTTCAAATCTCTCGTGTTTTGTAAGGAGATTTAGCAATATTCACCACCCAAACAATTTGTAAAATATAAAAATCATTATTTTTGGATAAGTTGGAACAAAAAAATGATATATATAATTTTTTATAATATTAATCGAAAAACTTTTTAGCAGGCTTAGACTATGGTTCATTAAGTTATGATTTTGTCCGTTACTTTTTCTAAAACAAAAAAACCACAGAGGAGGCTGGTTGACTGAATAGATATTTCATGAACACCAATTCAATCTTCAGAAGTCTTGGCCTGTCTTTAATGAGCTGGCTGAAGTGCTTTGACCGCTTGGGAATCCCAAATCCAGGCTTGTAGCAAAACCCAACATCAGCAGTAAAGGCCCTACGGATGCTGCCGTATCAATTGAAAGCAACTTTCCCCACTCAACCTCAGCTGGCGCCATCTGTGTACCAACAAACGGGCTAAGGGTTCCTAAGTTATATTTCCTGGACTCGAGCGAAAATATTTGAAAATTTTTGCATTTTATTATTGGAAAATATGACTTAAATTTGAATTAAAATTTAAAATTTAATTTGAAAATGCATCATAAAACAAATAACACAATCAAAAATATTTAATTAAACATTAACTTAACACATAATTAAGAAATGGAAAATTGCAAGAGATGCAACCCTGTTTTAGAGATGGAACTTTATATTGGACACAAGACTTTTAACTAAATTTTAAAAAAAAGGAAAAGGAAATCTCTTGAAGTTCTGTGAAACCGACGAACTTTTCAAGCGTTTTGCAAACCAAATGGGGCTAAAATCACTAAAGATTTTCAGGACTCCCCCATTATGTGTTGCAATATCAATAAACTATCGCGTGACATGGTTTGCATCGGGTGGCAACGCTATTTATGTCAAGACAAACAATTGAAATTGTTATTTTTATACGGAACTTTTAAGCTTTTGCAGCTTGTTTGTGCAGAAATTAAGGAAAACTCGGAGAAAATTGTATATATTTTTTTTGAGGAATTGAACTAAAAACTTTTAAGAACATTTTAGATACTTTTCGAGACTAAGAAGGGCCGATTTCTATTCAAGCAGTTAGCTACAATGTGTCAGATAAGCTTAAATTTTGCTCTGTTATTTGTTAGTTTACATGTCATATAGCTCTATGTAGAAGATGTGAAATCGGCCCTAAGTGTACAAGCTTTTGGAAAGATAGAAAACATTTACTTAGAAATATTGAAATATTTATTTCATAAATTTTATAACCGAAAAGTCAGTTTGATAAAGAAAACATTGACAGGTCAAAATAAGAAAGGAAAAGTCTGCCTGTCAAAAAATTGTTCTGTTCGACTTTAATGCCACTACTGCTCAAAAGCAGAGTATACCCAGTTCGCGGTCCACAATTTTAGGTATTCTATCCCTTAATAGTCCCTAAAATCTTTAATTGCGGTGGCGGCGGCTGCTGCTGCTGTTGTTGCCACACGTGGTGATTGCTGTATGTATCCCGGCCACGCCTCTTGCGACAGACTACAAAGCTTATGTTGGGCCACCTGTTTTTATGGCCTCCCCCCGCTTTAAGTGGGAGTAATGAAAGTGGCCTTACGCAATGTGTCCATGCCGGCTGCTGGTGACGTTGCCGTACATACGTACGCACATATCTAATTTGGGAGAGAGAACCGCCAACGAAAACCCGTATTCGTTGCTAAAAAGCTTTTTTGCCTCACGCATGCGCCTAACGTCTTGTCCTTGCCAGGACATATCTCGTTGAGGCTTGATAACGTCTCGCAGGCTGCGTTATCTATGCGCACTTTCACTGACAGTTTCCCCTTTCCACTTTGAGTTTGCTGGTTTCTTGCTTGCTGATTTTGCTGGGCGCCGCTTCGTTGTCGTAAAACTTTTGAAGGCAAGACTGAAAATTGTGTAGCATAGTTTCCAGCGTCAGAGCAATAAAAGGGTCGCCTCAAGGTCCTGGTCCCCACCCACAACCAAAAAGCCACCGAGCACACACAATAAAACACATCAGGGCAAAAAAACTCCACCATGGACCAAAATATTTTCAAATAAATACAAAAAATGATAATAAAAAATAAAAAATATATTTAAGGTAAAAAAAATAATTGATAAAAATTTATTCAAATAAATGAATGAATGAACAACTAAATGAATGGATGATTTTTAGCAAATTGCGACGTTTTAGTTAAGTGGCCTTTTGATACACTTGAAAGCACACAGGGAAAACTATCAAAATTAACCCCTAATATTTTTGACTTCTCGAACCTGAACCCGAACCGGACCGCTTTTTCAAAAATTAGGTTCGGTTCAACATATTCAGGCATGTTCTCAATTCCACTACTTTTTGAAAAGTAAATCGAACGCAATTCCGCTTCGGTTTTGTTTTTGTGTTCTGAATTTCGAATGAAATGGCTCTCCTTTTACTTTTTCCATTCTGCTGGAACAAGCGAAAATTACATTAGATACACAAGAGAGAAACCAGAATTACAATCGAAACGATCGAAAATAGAACAGTCGGAAATGAGAGAGGCTGACTTTTAGGTTTCACTATTCATTTTTATTTGCACAGCCAGAATCTGGTCGCATTAAACAAAAAAGTCTTTATAAATCAATTAAAGACTAGAATGCCAATTAAAATTCACTAACAATTTCTAAATTGATCACAGAATTAAGAAAAATTTACTTTATGTACATCCAGCAACTGTAAGAGTGCGTAATTTGGCACTTACTGCTCAATCCACCGACTAACAAGCATTAATTTTCAAAACGAAAAACTTGTTCGTTTTGGTGTTGCGAGAACATGAATCACTTCCACTTTCGAAAGGTTGCCGTGGAAGTGGAAGTGAGAACATGCCTGATTATGTAGTTCTTCCAACGACACTTACAGGGAAATATATAAATTGCTTGTAATCTGACTGCTCTCATTCAATAAGCTTTCCAATCCTGCGACATTTCTCTAGGTCAGATTTATACTATCAACGTCGATAATGATGCGAATATGGATCGAGCAGGATAACTTTTGAATGACAACTGCAGAGCAGAAAAGGAATGCAACTATAAAGACTGTAATGATGATAAAGGTTGCTCACATGCATCAAAAGTATTTCTTGATTTGGAATATGACCAAGTTACCTCAATAGACTTCTTGCTTGTTGTGCTGCACGAACTCTAAATTTAGTAATTAACGAATTTTTTTAGGGTTAGTTTGACATTAGAATACTATAGAGTTCCCATACTTCTCCGTACTCACACTATATGAAATCTTTTGCTTATAGAAGAATTACAAAAAAAAATATTGCTCGATTGTGAGACGCAATGGAACTTAACCTACAAAATGTGCTAACAAATTCTAACAATTAATAATTTATGTATTCAGAGTTCTTTAAAGAAGCTTCACCTAAAATCTTTTGAATTGAAAACTGCAGGATTCACAATTACTACTGAGTGATTTTAATTCCGCTGGCTTTTCTTTTCGAGCAACTGTTCTGAAATATTTTGTTTATTACTATAAACTTTCGATAAACGTTCTTTTATTATAAGCTCAGTGCCCATATTGTGGGAAGGGCTCTTACCCCCGAGTTTTTTAACTTTGTTAACTTCTGCTGAAGTTCCAAAAATAATTTCTTAATGAGAGTTTTCAAAATTTAATTTTAAATAAATAAACTTTTGATTACAAAAAAGAGAAGTTTATGAAAGCCATAGAAAGCAATGAACAAATATCAAATATAAAATCTGTAAATGATGTTAGAGATTCTTTTGACAACTGACCAAGAGAACATACATCGTCAAATGTTTTAAAATTTTGGTAAGGTCAAAAAAAACGAATACTTAAAACAAATTGCCTTAACTATAATTGATGTTCCAGCATCTCAGAAATCAGTTGAACGAGCCTTTCTAACATATAAGTATGATCATCCTGATCTAAGAGCTAGTGAAGATAGTTAAACAGCTCACAGCTTAACAAATAAGTATTTATAAACCCAAACTATTCCTATGGCCAAGCGAACCGGGGTTCGAACCAAAACCTTGGGTTCAGGAGTTCCAAGAACCGGTCCGCGAACCGAACCTTAAGTTTTACAACGGGTTCGAACCCCCGGACCGAACCTTCTGCAAAATTTTAGAGGTTTGCAGCCTTGGTTTTTGACCATGAGATGGGTTTTCACACGTAGTTTTGGACTATGGTTTTTGAGAAAAACCATGATTTTTTATACAAAACAGTCTGGTTCAACACCTCTCTGAAGAACAGCTGAACCGTCAGATAATTGTGTTGTATTGTAATAGTGTGCAGAAGAACTGAGCAAGGTACAACGTTGCAGAAGAATTAGTGGTGTTCCAAGGAAGTTGTGCGCTTGTTGAATAAAAAATCTAGGGGTGCATGTAATAACGCCCAGCTGGTACATAACGCCCGCGGCTTTATGTCACTTTTGAAAATGTCATAACGCCCGCGGGTCACTATGTCACTTTTTCTCGGGCTTTACAACACTTTACGCTCGAAACGAAAAAACAAATTCTGGAGTAAATTTTGTATGCACTTGTATAAACGAAACTCTTATATTTTATTTATTGAAATATTTTAAGATTATTTTCAATAATTTGTCTGCAATGGGGGCAGAGCAATAGCGAATTGATCTTTTTGAATAAAAATAAACTCGTTGTTTTTTTTTTTTTTTTTTTTTTTTTTTTTTTTTTTTTTTTTTTTTTTTTTTTTTTTTTTTTTTTTAATTTTAATTTTTTTTTTTTTTTTTTTTTTTTTTTTTTTTTTTTTTTTTTTTTTTTTTTTTTTTTTTTTTTTTTTTTTTTTTTTTTTTTTTTTTTTTTTTTTTTTTTTTTTTTTTTTTTTTTTTTTTTTTTTTTTTTTTTTTTTTTTTTTTTTTTTTTTTTTTTTTTTTTTTTTTTTTTTTTTTTTTTTTTTTTTTTTTTTTTTTTTTTTTTTTTTTTTTTTTTTTTTTTTTTTTTTTTTTTTTTTTTTTTTTTTTTTTTTTTTTTTTTTTTTTTTTTTTTTTTTTTTTTTTTATTTTTTTTGTTTTTTAAAAACCATTTCTTATTTGTTCTTTCCTTGCAATTGTTATTTTTGATTACAATTCATCTGCTGATTGTGCAATTGTGCTGCCACCCTGTTTTAAAATTTATATAAGTGGCATCTCACTGCAGAAATGTCATGGTTTTCATAGAGATGCATAAACAGGCGTGATTTTAAATAATGATGATTTTGCTAGCATAAACGTAGTATTTGGCGACGGGGATTTTCAATATAGATTCGCGAAATCTAATTTAAATTTATGTTTTTTATGCACTAACATACGGAAAGATAGAGCACTCCTGGTTTAGAGTAACAGACAGTAAAGTCTGGCCGATTTCCAAGTCAGTTGCCATAGCATGTAGTACATATTTTCACTATTTGATTCCATTGTCAATGGCCTTTGGGTCTACAAAATGCCCAACTCTCTTTTCAAACTGCGACACACACATTTCACAAATGTGAGACAAATTATGACAAGTGCCTCGTTTTAGTTAACCGGAAAATCTTGGCAAATTGCAACCATACACCACCCACCCCATTATCAACCGCATCGCCCACCACCCACCAGTTTGTCCTTGACTCTCGCTTGGCTGCAAGTTTTGGCTTTGTCTCATTGTTGCTTCCGGCCTCTGCTTCCGCGTTGAGCCCACCCACCCAACGCACTTGCAAAATCCCGCTGAACAGAGCTCGCATTACGTCTTTGGTGGTAATGCGATGCCAACGCCTAAAAATAGGCAAAACTAATCACAAAACTTTGCAAACCAACTCGTTACTAAGAATTTGGTGTGCGGTACAGTTGCTTGGTGGTTTCAGTAGCAACTAACCACAACTGATACGAACTGAAGCACGCTTTAACGATTGCGTAACGCAAAAGAAAGTGCGAGTCGCAATTAGGGTAGATGAAAAGACAAGGCACTAAAACTGAATGGATGAAGACAGCCATATTAGGGCATTATCGGTAATTTAAGGTATGCACTTATCTCTCTTTCTCTATGCAAGCAGAAGGTCGTTAAGCTTAGGTAGGTGGTGGGTGAATTCTTTTATGGGGTGATTTTTCAGTTAAATACATAGTTGACCCGGCAGTGATTAGGTATCAGTAGTTTTGTTATCGATTGAGGTAAGTAATTTATTTTAGCATGAATGTTTTAAAGTAGTTTTGAAGTCAAAGTCAAAAGTCAAGTTCAAAAGTATAAAAAAATGATAAAAATATCAAAGCGTGGTTGTTGTTTCAAAAAATGCCAAACTTTTCAAATGTGGTCACACTAAAAATTGGCTATTCTGAAATGAATAGTTTGTAAAATGAACGCTCTATTTGGCATCGTGCACATACAATCAAAGGGAAATTCTATAGAAACCTATAGAAAAAAAATAGGTGTGAGTGTCCTGAACACTTACGAGACTTTGATGTGAAACATGATGCTAAATTTAAGAGCTGCTTAAGAGCGGTTTAAGGACTGTTTAGTCACTTTCAATTCACTGATTTGACATTGTTTAGTCACTGCCAAGTCACTGTGAAGTCACTGTCAAGTCACTGTCAAGACACTGTCAAGTCACTGTTAAGTCACTGTTAAGTCACTGTTTAGTCAGTGTCAAGTTACTGTTTATTCACTGTTAAGTTACTGTCAAGTCACAGTTAAGTCACTGTTTAGTCACTTTCAAGTCACTGTTAAATCACTGTTTAGACATGGTCACGTCACTACTGTCAAGTAACTATCAAGTCACTGATTAGTCACTGTCAAGACCCTGTCAAGTCACTTTTAAGTCACTGTTTAGTCACTGTCAAAACACTGTTTAATCACTATTTAGTCACTGTCAAGTCACTGCTTAGACATAGTCAAGTCACTATCAAGTCACTGCTTAGTCACTGTTGAGTCATTGTCAAGTCACTGTTTAGTTACTATGTAGTCACTGTCAAGACAGTGTCAAATCACCTCCACTTTCCCTCCTCTTTCCCCTCACATTCACTCCTCTCCGCCTGGGACACTTCGCTAAAACAACAACACCAAATATGCTGACGTCAGCGTCACGTGACGCTGAAATCAAATTTTACTCCTACTAAAATCGTTCGTACCGAAATTAAAGATGTTTCACATCAAAAATCATTAAAACATAATAGAAGATAAATCAACTTCTAAGCTTGGATTTTTTATTAAAAGCTACCATGTGACGACACATAAGAAAGATGGAGGTTGAAAGGCTCTATTAAAAAATCCACATAGCAAACCGGTTTTAAAAAGTTCACTCCCATGAAATACGATTTTTATATACTTTGTACCAAAGCCCATTGGGCCAAATTGAACTTTTCAATCGAACGCAATTCCGCTTCGCTTTCGTTTTTGTGTTCTCAATTCCCAATGAAATTGCTCTCTGTTTACTTTTTGCAAACCACCGGTCCAAGCGAAAAATAGCACTAGATACACAAGGGAGAAACCTCAGTTCTAAGCAAAACGATCGAAAATGAAACAGTCGGAAATGAGAGAGGCTGACTTTTAGGTTTCAATCTTCGTTCTCATTTGCACTGCCAAAATCTGTACACATTAAACAACAAAATTGTTCTTAAATCAATTAAAAACTAGAATGCACATCAAATTTCACTAACATTCGCTAACCAACAACTCTAACATTTTTTAAATTGATTGCAGAATCAAGAAAAATTTACTTGATGTACATCTAGCAACTGTAACACTCTTTATTCCACCCACCAACAAGCATTACTTTTCGAAACAAAAGTCTTTTTCGTTTTCGTGTTGCGAGAACATGAATCAATTCCACTTTCGAAAAGTTGCAGAGGAAGTGGAATTGAGAACATACCTGGTACAAACTTTTTGATCAATCCGACGATGCCTAGCGTAAAACTATACGCATCATGTCCAGTATTGCCATTTTAGCTATTTAGTTGCTAGATCTAGCAAATTTGAAAGTGCAAATTGCTGAAAAGCAGCTCCAACAAATCAGGGTGAAATCATTTCAGTACTGCGCTCACCTAAAGGATTCCGCCACTACTATGGTCCAATGAAAACATAAAACTTGGTAAAGACTAAGTTTCACTACAAATTGCAGCTGAAGAAGTTAAGCAGTAGGATGATTTTAAGAATTTTTATTTGTTTTATTATTTAATATTTGGAAATAATTTGTGGTACTCTTTGACTTGGAAAAATATTTAGGTTAAATAGAAGATGCATTCGCTGCTTATGACGAATTCGCAAACCTTTCCTTTAGTTCAGCTCAATACTGAAACTAGCCCTTCAATTTTTGTTCAGAACTGATCTATTTCACAGTGGAACACTCAAAATAGCCTGGGAACGGGACCAATAAATTGTGAAACTAGAGGCAAGAGGTAGTATCACCTCATACCCAGTTTTTCTTGACCACATCAAATTCGAATTGAATGGGCACATTTATGCTAGCAACACACAGCTACATCTGTTGCTGGTTAAAAAAAGATAAGAGCTAAAATTTTGGAAAATTCCCAGGCTTAAAAATCGTAGAATTTTGTGGCACTGTGTTTTAAGCGACTCGGACTCCAAAATCCCAGAGCTGTTTGGAGACCTCCTTGAAAAGTATTTTTTTGCAATTTTAATCGGATTTTAGTTTTAAAAACGATGATTTTTGCCATGCGGCAGACCTGTGCAGTACCGAACGAGGAGTAACGGTTCGGACCGAATCTTCTAAAATATTTGAACTTGATCCCGAACTGGACCACCTCAGTTTGGAAAAAGGTGCGGCTCACTTAAGTACATAAGGCACTTTTCTAAGCCTTTTTTAATGCTTTGGCTGTAATAACTCTGGAACGAACGTTTTTCAATTTAATTTTTAAACTTCGCATGTTTAAATACAAGTTGTATTGGAAAGAAAAGGCTTTATCGAAAGGTGTTTAAATAAATGTGAATGAATGTGTACCATTCGATTGTAGATTGACTAATAAAATAGCTGGGTTACAACAGAACTTAAGCCTAGCAGGTTTATATTCTAACCGATCTAAAAATCTATGCAGAATTTTAGAGGTTTGAGGAGGTGCTGGGCTTTAATTGTTTTGTTTTGACATTTAGCTGGTTTTTTTAGCCCCTTTTTATTATTTTATGCTATTAGCAACTTTTGGATCTTGTATTCTGGCAACACTGATCATGTTTCCTTATCAACTTCTTTTGTTAAGATGCTCAAAACCCAGCTTGAAAATCTATTGACCATTATCAATGAAACACATTGGGAAAAACACTTTAAAGTGTAATTTTACTTTATCACATTTTGTTAGAATTTGGCATTTTGCTCATAACCTGACTATCGTTCATTCGATCTTAACCGAACTTTTGCCGGATCGATAAATAATACTCGGTCCGGTTCGGGCTCGGGAGGTCTTAAGTTTTGAAGGTTTGGTTTATGGTCCGGTACGAAGAACTCAACAAATCCCACAACGAACCGTTTCTGGGAGGTTCAGTTCTGGATCTGTTTGAAACCTTGATTGTTCAAAAAAGAAAACCAAAATCATTCAAAACAGCGGAAAATGGAGCATAATTATTTTAAAAAAGCTAAAACTACAGGTTCAGGCCAAACTGTATAGTCTACACAATACACAATAGCTGGAGCTGGTTTACAAAAGTCTAGTTTGGCAAAATTACTTAGGATATATAAGAGATGCAGTTTGCCTTCGAGGTGCAAGCAAGTTCATCACTTATTATCTAACGACTCTCTGGATTATGGGCGCCCAGAATAAACTTACGGCCGCGTGGACACCAATACTAATAAAGAGCCAGAACAACCACAAGAAATAGAAAGAGAACCGCCGCTTTTTGTTTGAGTTTGGTCGTGGCTGTTTCATGCACACTAAAATAAAGACCAAAAAGCGTTCGGCCACTGCGAGCAAAGCGAGCTCTGACGACGCATTTACAACATTGTTGTTCCGTTCGAATTTGCAAGATACATAGGAGAGAGAGATTCGCATAACAACAAAACCTTCGCTTGGAAAGAGAGAGGAGAGAATGCATTTAAATTTGTTGTTGCTTTACGTAGCCATAAGGCATGCGTGAAGGCTATACACGCCAGCTATTCTTTTGCGTAAAACAACAACGAATGCGCGGAGTGCGGAATGGCCTTGGGTACCCCGCTCTAGAGAGTAACGAACCCAATAAACAGTACGACGAGAACGACGATCGGCAACAGGAAGGCGGCCAACAGTTCGGAGGGAAGTTGAACCACGGCAGACATCAGAAAGCCGTGCCGATAGAACTAAAGACGATTAATCAGAGACTAATTTCCCTACTTAATAACTAAATTTAAGCCATTATGGGCCCTGTTCCTAATTCCGAGTCGATTTTCGTGTAGTCGTTTGTATTTCAAATTCAAGTTGTATTAATTTAAATGTAAATAAGAAGCAAATCTTTGGTTACTAGATTCCGTCGTCATCCGACGGAACCTGATCTAGTAACCAAATTTATATTTGTCATCTTCTATACAACGTCATTAAACTCGACTGCAAAATACAACGTTCACACGAAAATCGACGCAATATTCGATTCGACAAAAGAAAACAAACACACAAAACTAAAAAAAAATTGTAAATCCAACATTTTCCGTTTCTTGCTAAAAATTGTGGATTTAGCCATTTTTTTTTTTTTGTGGATTTTAGCAATTTTATCGTTTAAACAAAATAAATCTTATTTAGTGCGTGCCTTTGATTTGAAATTGCTAACACTTGATTTCTGTTGCTCAAATTTCTCTTTGTCCCTTTCATACACTGCCATGAACTTGAATAGGGACAAGCATTTTAACGCAAATATACAACTATTTGACTGAAACAATCAAATTGAATCAAAAGGCAAATATTTTTTAGCATTCAGTACTTCATTCTTTATTGAATTAACAAAAATTTTTTTTTAAATATACGTAGTCTTCTGTTAAAACATTATTTTCCAACGAGCTCTTCAAAAATGGCATATTTTTTTCATGCACTTGAATAGGGACAAAAGGATTATCATTCTGAGTAAAACTCCCCCAATGAAGCTTATATTTTGACATCATATAAACGTTTTATATAATAATGGTGGGCGGTAAAGCACTACATGTCGAAAAAGGCCAAAATAATGGCTTATAAGGAGTAAATCTTACCTACAGGCAAAATTGCTGAAAAAATTGGAATAAGCTAAAGTGTTGTATGGAATTTTCTTGAACACCATCAATTTATAGGAATAACATGAATGAACCAAAAAACAATTAACGTGCGAGCAGCGAATTGTTCAAAAAGCTTAATACACGAAACGTTCAGCTTCAAAAATTATTTTATAATTTCAATTAAACGCAAATATCGATACGGTACGGAGAGTTATCCATAAAGCTGAATATCTAAGATTAAAACTAAAAAAAAACCAACCACTTAATACCCAACGTAAATATTCTCGTCAAGTTTTTGCTCGAAATTATATGACTTGACATGTCCTATATTATCAGATGGTACGCCACACCACAACACCCGTCTCACGGCTATGGTGACGGGACAGAAAGTGTTCTTCTTATCGAATATCATGGAAATAATAGAAAAACAATCATTTCCATACAAGTTGAAGCGTTTCTTCATTGAAAACTCCACGGTATGCCATTCCTTCTTTCGAGTCCAAACTTGACGAGGATCTTTATGTTGGGTATGAAGTGGTGTTTTTTTTTTTAGTTTAAATCTTCTTAGATATTCGGCTTTATGGATAACTCTCCGCACCGTAACAATACTTGCGTTTAATTGTAATTTTAAATGATTTTTCGAAGCTGAACAGTGTAAATTTAAGGCTTTTTGAACAATTCGCTGATCTGCAATACATGAAAATGTTTTTTTGGTGCGGTCTTTCATATTATTTCCATAATTTTATGGGTTCTTAAGAAAATTGCATACAACACTTTAACTGATTCCAATTTTTTGTTGCAATTTGCTTGTACGTAAGAATTACTCTTCCCTTTAAAACCATTATTTTGCTTTTTTCTTCATCAGTTAGTGCTTTACCGCCCACCCGTTTTCCCGTTTCTCAGGTCAGTGCCTCGGTAAAGTAACCAACCTAAAGCTAAATTTAAAAACCATTCGATTTGATTCCTTTTGAATCAAAAACGACCAATTTCTCATTCAGTTTGTGTCAGCTAAAGGCATCTAAAACCCCCTTCAAATGTTCGTTTCTGAGCTCTTTCAAATATTTAATGCATTTTTCCTTCGAAGCTTGTTTTCTTGATTAAAAAGATGTCTGGGAGGATATATCTTGTTTTGTGGTCTAAATTTTACACAAAAACAAAATTAAAAGTTTTACGATTCCTACACCTAGTTCGTTATCAAATCGATTTCTATTCTCTGTACATTATGTATTTTAGCGCCAATATGTATGCTTCTGCCTTTTGGGTTAGTTAGTTGCGTGCTGAGTGTGCACTTTCACTAATTGCTGATGGCTTGGTTAGTGGTGGGGTGGCAGGGGAGGGGGTGGGGGTTAGCAAGCTGCTGAAACAGCTGTTTCTTGTTGCATGCTCCGGCAGACTCTCAGGGGCCGGTTCGGCTGGCTGCAACTTCAATGAGTTTGTCTAGGGTTTGAATTGGTACCAATCAGCTGATTTGCTGCACACACACACACACAGACAAACAGGAAAGGCTCTGGAGCCCGGTAGGAATTTACCGTTATTTTGCCAACTGTACTTAAAGCGCATGCGCTGCTTTTGCCCAGGCAACTTAGAAAAATAGGAAAAACAACAATTAAGTGAAGCCATCAAAGCGGCGTGCGGCATCACATGCTGCACCTTGCTTGCTCTCAGCCTGGCTACCAAGTGTTTGCTCTCGCATTTAGCACCAATAACACAAAACCGCAAATCGCCAATCAACAGAATAATCATCACTAATTGGACCCCAACAATAACTGAACTACGCTGAATTTTGGTGATTCGCGCGATTGGGTTAACTTACCATTGGCATGAATATGATTTGTGTTGTTTGGTTGGACATGCTGATACATGACTTGTTACAGTGCACCAATGTCGTCACTTTCATGTCACTTTAAACACTGCAAGAGAATGAAAGCAGCCGCGTCTGGGCTCTGTGTATTTATAAGGCGCCGGGAATCCGATTCGAGCGACGCCGGGTCGCTGTCGCTGTTGACGCTGGCGTAGAGCTATTCCCAGTGTTTATTGCGAGCGAGCTCTCTCGCTCAGCACGCCGCTCCTTGCACGGCTGCCTAAGCTTTTGTGTGCGGTGCCCTTTTTCAGAGCGAGAGAGAAATGCGAAAGCGTGTGTGGGTGGAACCTTTGAACGAATTGTAAGCTTTTTTGTTTTTTTTTTTGTTTGGTGTGTGACGTAGGTGTAACGGCACAGACTAACAAACACACAGACACACAAGTGTACAATGTACATGCATCATGATCGACTACAGAACGCACTTGACAAACAGCTAGCCGACCAGCAACTAAATGCAATTCTCCAACAGATGCACTCGTAAAGCCACTAAAAGTACAGAGAATTTTATACATTCTACACATTTACAAGGCGACAACATGTCGCTAGACATAAACAACGCCTGCCACTTAAAGCCACCAAAATGAGGCCCAAAAAAAAAAAAACGACCTAAACAAATACCAAAGCGTGAGCAAAAAAACTGCTGACTTTACTTTATGTACATGGGATTCTTCTGTCTGAGTCCATTCCAAATTGAAAACTAACAAAATGACATTTGGGATTGTAGGAAAACAACTTGAATAAACCCCTCTATGGGTTAGACACGCCTTCACTAGTGTGTTTTCTATCTATCTTAAACTTAAAAGAACATTTTGTTTTGCACTCAAAAAATAATTCTATCAACATCAATTTGATAAGAATTGTATCAATATAAACCTAAATAGTATCAAATTGATATTTTGGGTATTAATTAGGGTTGTCGAATATTTCAAAAATATCTATATCGATATTTTTGGCGATATTGAAAAAGTATCATTTCGATATAAATATTTTAGTGTCAAAAACATCGATATTATCGATATTTTCGATATTTTCAATAAAAGCCCGGATCTTAACAATGAACAGGTCTATTGAGGTAATTGAGGCGTCACTTGACGCGTAATAAGAACTACAATCTGACTGCGCAAAAAAATATAGATTTAATGTACATTATGGGTCGTGGAAAGCATTGTAGTGACGAAAAGAGGAAAATCATTAAAAAGCTTATCGAGGAAGGCAACACCTACGCTCAGGTGGGGCAAATCGTCGGTTGCTCCAATAAAATGATTAGTAATGCCTTAAATTATAAAAATAAACCAGAAACACGCAGTAGAAAAGCCGCAATGTCTAATTTGCTGGTGAACAGACTGGTTCGCGAGTGCAAAGAAGGCCCCTTTAAGCCGGCTACTGAGCTAAAGAAGGAGCTTAACATATCGGCTTGCATTAGGACAGTTCGGAATCGCTTAAAAGATTATAAATTAAGTGCCCGGGGTCCGAGAAAAGTTCCACTTTTTGAATGCTAAGCATGTAGCAAAAAGAATAGAGTTTGCCAAAGAGCACCTGAATTGGCCGGCAGAAAAGTGGAGAAACATCCTATGGTCGGATGAAAGCAAAATCGTGCTATTTGGAGGAAGAGGATCTCGATATCGTACGGCGACCCCCCAATTCGGAATACCGCCCGAGTTTCACCTGCAAGACCATAAAACACGGTGGAACGAGTATCATGGTTTGGGCATGCTTTTCTTATTACGGAGTGGGTCCAATACATTGGATAAAAGGTATTATGGATCAACATGTCTATTGCGATGTTTTGCAAACAGTGATGCTGCCTTATGCGGAATACGAAATGCCGTTGTTGTGGGTCTTCCCAACAGGATAACGACCCTAAACATACCAGCAAGAAAGCTCGTAAGTGGTTTCAAGACAGATCCCTTCACCTAATGGATTGGCCTGCTCAGTCTCCAGACTTAAACCCGATAGAGAATCTTTGGTCTGATGTAAAAATATGTTTCCAATGCAAAACCAAGGAATAATCAGGAGCTCTGGGCTATCATTCAAGAATCATGGAGCAGTATTCCACGGGAAAGGTGCCAAAATTTGGTCAATTCTATGCCGAGACGTTGTGCTGCTGTCATTGCTGCCAAAGGTTTTACAACCAAATATTAATACACTATATCGATAAAGAATACAAATGAATACAAATATTAAAGAACTTCCCGTTTTTTTCGTTTTCTTAAGTTATTTTTGAAATAGTGCTATTTTTTGTTGCCCCCTAAAATGTTCAACGTTCACCATAAATTTAAATTCTTAATGTAAATATTTCAATTTCATGTTATTATCGACGATTTTTTAGTTTATTTAAGTTGACTCCAATGGATAGCCACCTGCGCTACCCGTCTTGGGGCTTCCTTCGTAGCCGACATTTGGTGTGGTACCAGGTTGCTGTCCTTCAATTACCCGTACATCCTTGCATTCCATCACTTTTAAAATTATTTCGATAAAATAATATTTCAGA
Source organism: Lordiphosa stackelbergi (assembly GCA_018904235.1). Lineage (NCBI taxonomy): Eukaryota > Metazoa > Arthropoda > Insecta > Diptera > Drosophilidae > Lordiphosa > Lordiphosa stackelbergi. The sequence goes on from JAEIFU010002622.1 coordinate 34,751, forward strand.
CTTCCCCATATTCAGCCAGACCACCTTTGACTGCGTTGGAGTCTGTTCTTCTTGTTCGCCGTTCTTTTCTCATCTTTTTTTTTCTTGCCCGCTTTAAATTAGAATCGAAACCTATTTTCGTTGCGTCGCCACAAAATGGGACTTAACTAGCTACGTTTTTTGTTTAACATAACGAAGTGGCAAACGTAAGCTATTTATCCCGATAAGTGGAAACCGAATATGAAACGGACACACGAACCATTGCGCAGCAGTTTTTTTATATGAAGTTTTTCATTTCGCGGCCATTTTCGTGAGCCGTGGATACCGCCCCAAGGTAAAAATAAAAGCCTTAAACAAGCTTAAAATATAAGAATAGTTATAAAACAAATGATCAATAATGAAAAATGTATGTCATGGTGCTATTTTTTGCCGCAGCTGTATATTTATTAAATTAACAATTTAATCATTTTTTACAACATAAAATAACTAATTCAGTTAAATCTTCGAAACTTAAAAACTTCTGATTTTACCAATAGTAGACAAAGGTCATTCGGCTTCTGTGTCAGGAAACCACACTTTTTATAGCCGATGCCAATCGTTCCGAGCACTGTAGGCCCAGGATTCTCATTTTTTGCCCAAAACTCTGGCATTTTAACCAGCGTAGCTAGGAAGCTGAAATTTTCGACGAAAATCTTAAAGATTAACTTAACGCACATAATTTTTAAGGCAACAAAAAAATTTAACGACATAGATAATCTAAATCAAAGTCGAAAAATATTTCAACTTTTTCGTTTTTTAATTATAGAAAAAACACAATTAATTGGATTTAACCCAATTCTCCCATCGAAGTTATATAAGTACCAGATAACTAAAATTAATATATCTTGATATGTCAATGGTTTATGAGATATTGAAACAAGCAGTTTTTGAACTTGACTGCCCACCCTACAGCTATTGTACATTATTCAAAAGAAAATAATAAGCAATTTGCAGGCAAATTAAGAGGTACCTTTGGTTTTCTTTAACACAAAGAGGCCAAATGTAAAAAGGCTACAAAATTTTAGATTTTTCAATTTTTATTAACGCTTTGAATGGAATCTCTCTTAATATTTTATGGCAATCTAGTGCGAAGTCGAAAATAAGAAATCAAATTGCGGAAGCTGTTGCTTTTACAACTTTGACTTTTTTTTTTTATTTTTTGCAGGAATTTTAACAAAAATCAACTTTGAACGGCTGGCATTTCAAAAACTATTCTGTAAAACGGTTCAAATTTTGCCAGAAAATAGCTATATGTATTCAAAATCATTGCCGACCTTCGTTTTATCCGGTTTCCAAACCAAAATTGGGACTTTTGGCCAAAATTTCCGGGCTGCTGTCCCAGTGTGCGATGGCACGGAGCTTCCCGGTGTAATAAGATATGACTACGCAGTTCGAAAGCACTGGCAATGCGTCTTTCTCTGCAATTCGGAATATAATAGGGTCCCGTTCCAGGGCAAACAACGGTAAATTCCAGTTGTACTCCAATAATTTACTCTCCTGTCCTGGTGGTTGTTGAGATATCATGGCAGTATTGTGATCAGCGAAGAGCGATCTTCAAAATTACATCTTCAGATGTCGCACAACGTGTTTAAAGGGAGAACAATACGTGTGCAGCATGACTATAGGCGACTGCCACCATTTGACGATAGTCGTCTGCACCAATCATGTTATTCTTTACTGTTTTTTAAAAATGAGCTGCCATTTCAGCCAAGCATCTCCATGCTTTGCGATTAAGTGCGCCCTTATGTTTGTTGGGTTGCCATGGTCCTTATAACTTTTGCACAGTTTACAGTTAATAAAACAACTTTTAAACACGTGCCTTACATGTCCAGAGCACAAGAAACAGTTATTCGCAACATTGTGACTGAAAGCTAAAACAAAATTTTCCCGAAAAAATTAAAAAAGTCATGCCGTCTCATCAGGCAATGCTTGATGTGTCACATTAAGTTGTTCGATTTTAGTGCAAACAAATTAGTACTTAGGCTGCAAACCAGTTTTAAACCGAACCGGTTCGAGCCCGAAACTCCAAATTTTTGATTTACTGTGAACCGAACCCGAATCCGAAACCTGTTCCAACCAAAATAACTGTTCGGTTCAACAAGCCGACGGCCCAAGTTCGACTTACTGGCCAACGTTTTTATTGTTCGACAGTGACTCAATATCGCCAGGCAAGTATGAAAACTTTTAATGAGAATTTCTTTTTCAATCGTCACCATATTGTTTAGAATCCTCACAAAGTTTTATTAAATGATTCACAAAAGCAAGATGTAATTTCGTCTATGGGAAAAGGTCGTTGGTATAAGCTTTAAAAGAGGCTGAGATAATATCGCTCGCTTACTTCAATACTGGCATAACTCAAAATACGATTTTGAAAGAAATACTCGCTGTATTGAGTACTATTTTGTGTAAAAATTTTTGTATTGATATCTCTTTACTTTCCATATGGTTTGAAAATATGTCTCATTATAATTTTGCAGGTTCATTTTCATGTTAATGCAAGACCGTCATATCTCAGTTGTCCTGCAGTCGATATTGAGTACACAAATATCAACTTTCATAAAGCATCAAATTCTCATGTTTTATCAATTAGCATTTAAATTTATAATATATTAATTAATTTACTCTAAACTAAAAGAAGCATTTTTCGGTTAAAAACATTGAGAACTTTAAACTTGTTTTTCTTATTTTTCTTCTGGATGGATTGGATGGATTTCTTTGAGTTATGCCAGTATTGAAATAAGTGAGCGATGTAACGAACAGAACGATATGGTCTTAAAAAACGCTCTTGATTTTATCCTGTTTCGGTCTGGAGTTTGGTAATAACGATTCGCTCTTGAAAATTCTGACTTTAAGTACGAATCAATTTCAAATTTAAAATTGAGCGGAAACAATTAAAAAATATAAATATAATTAATGATTAAACAAAGAATTTCTTACTTAGATCTTCGTTCAGATGTAAAAACGAGGTCTTACTTTAAGTACAAATCGCTCATAGCTAACATAAAAAAGTCTATATCATTCTTAATTTGAGCTCTAAAAGTTTTAAAAAAAATTCCGAATAGTGCTTAACATATCCGAAACGTTCTTGAAATCAAGAATTTAGGAATTTTTAAAAATGCTCATTATCAAGAATTCTCTAGCTTATTGAAGTAATGAAAGTGAAAATTCTTGATTATTTTCTCTGTGCTTTTTACCATAACTGGTACAAAATTGTCCCTCAAAATGGAATTTGCGTGAACTAAAAACTCAAATTTCACTTAACAGTAAATTACATTCTGAATATTATTACGATAGATGAACAAATAAGTTGACTTTTTCATTATATTATGAAAAACATGGGCTGAACCAATCTTCGAACCAAAACCTTCGTCCCAAAACCCTGAACCACAAATTTCCGTACCTTAACCATTGGTAAATTTTGGTTCGAAACAGCAAGCTGGAGCTCCGTTGTCCAGACAACGTGCTGTCTATAAATAAATGGATTTCTATATTTAGCACAAACTTCTATATTTAAGCAGCGAAGAAAATGTTGTGGTCAAATGGCAAACATTACATAAAAATTAACTTGACTTTTTCAAGTAATTAAAAAGGGCTTTTGGGTTTAGTGATTAGAAATATTGTGCTCCAAACGATTGTTAGAGAATTTTTGATATTTTATGGACGAATCTAGCTGCCCTTTGGAAAATGGACCATCACGTCTGAATTTGTGCCAATTTGAGTCTAAAGTTGCTTAAAATGCCTAATTTCGCCCTTTTTGAAGCTTTTTGTGGGGAACCTTCACTTTAGTTTTGACTCTCTTTGGTATTACCGTAAGGTACTATTTCTTTCTTAGCTTTAAAATAGACTATTAAAAACAATTCTACGATTTTTTTAAGCAATGATATACCAATTTGAATATATGTGTTTGAAATGACAACATTTTGTACTGCTATAAGTATGCAATGGATGTTGTTGAAAATTTTCATTAACCGCTTGTACTGAACTATTGCCTTACATACCTTTGGTCAGTTTACATTTATGGTTTTTGCAACAGTTGTATTCAAAATGGTATATCTACGGTTAAAAAAATTGTGGAATTGTTTTGAATATATTTTTGTAAAGCTAAGAAATGAACTATACATCGATGACGAAAAACCGATGGATCTAGTTCGATTGTTGAGGTGAACGAATGTGAAGTGCAATTATGATTGCTAATTTTTGTGATTTTCATTAAAATCAAAACGATAGCTTTCACGAATACCATTTTTACCTTAAAATTTCATCAAAGCGTTCAACATAAGCCAACTAACTTTTTTGATGGATGATGTTTGATGTATGCTGGTGAACAAGGCCATTGATTTTATATAACTTTCGATATGTGGGTTTTCCAGAAAGAGCGCCCGAAAAGAGTCAAAATAATCATTTTATGCTCAAATTACCAATCGAAAATTGCCATCACCCCTTCTATAAACTCAACCCTGCTGCCTAGTGTAATTTTCACAGTTTTCACGCTGCATTAAAATTTGTAATTGCAATTCAGTCTGTAGGGAAAACGTATTATCAAAGGCCTCACAGCTGTTGCTGTAATAGTTTTAACTACCAACTTTTCAATTATTTGCTGAAATTTTAATGAATATTTACTTTGAACGGCAAAAATTCTATTTTATGAAAATGGTGGAGTTTTGAGCTTTGCTTCCAAATTCAAAAATACATTTTTGGGGTCACTGATCGATCGGTTGTGCCATGGATATCAAAATGAATATGACATTTTGTTCTTTGTTTAGGACAAGAACCAGAACTAAACTCATGGCTAGGTTTCATGGTTAGTACTAACACTGTACTAATATTATTCATGAGTCATGCCTGGGATGTATTCCCCTACGCCAGCTCGCTCGAAAAAGTAAAACAGAAACATAAAAGCACGACAAACTAATTTTTGCTGTATTTGGGTCATTCTTTTTCAAATCGAACAGGCTCAAAATTCAACTTTTTTTCAATAAAAAAAAAAACCGAAATTAGATCTCGACACTCCCACCGAAACGTTATCTACGGTTTCGTAAAAAAAATTTTGTTAAATTTATAAACAATTTCAAAAATCGTCAAAAACGAAAAAATTGAAAAAAAGGGTTTTTTAAAAACGTGATATCTCAGATTGGTTTATCGGACAGGAATCAAGTTGATATTGGTGAAAAGTATTTTACTTTAGCTACTCAAATTATAATTTTTAGATTTTTGTTATTTAACAATTATTTATAATTTTTTCTCAGTGTTAACCCTCATGATATAGCTTCTAAGCATAAACAATTTATTGCCCTAAACGTATTTAAAATTTGGAGTTTTCAAAAGATGGATACTTTTATAGTTTAAAAGATATTAATTTATGAAATTATAAACAAATAAAAATATACCTCCAAAGAATGCTTTGCCACGCAGTCAGTTTCAAAGCTATGTGACTGAAACTTGGTCATTGTGCTTTATATTTATCAAGCTTTTCAAAAATGTCAACATCTCGCAAATCGGACGTCTATTTTATATAGCTGCGAAAAAATTAAAATTAAAGGCCTATACTCAGATGAGATACATTTTTAGTTTGGTACGATATTTCACATGAATAGAAACAATTTTGTACAGCTTTGAAATCAGAATACGTTTCAAAAGGCATCTTATTTGTATGAAGCACTGTGACGAACTAATTTTGTATCTCATCTGAGTATAGGCCTTAAAGCTTTAAAAATCTGATAAATAAAAAAAAAAAATAAAAAAATGATTTACGCTCATTTTTATCTAAATTCAAAAACGAGAAGGTTGCCAAGCTAACTCGTCTTTGCCGAAGTTTTTATACCTTGCAAATGTTTTAATACATCAGAGTTTAAGAACGCCAGCATTAAAACAAACTAATTTTCTAAATAAAACCCACTTTTCGACCGATAGTTCCTATGGCAGCTATAAGATATAGTCATCCGAT
>JAEIFU010002623.1:0-40704 GCA_018904235.1 Lordiphosa stackelbergi
TAAAAATATGCTTTTATTCATGGTTACAAACGAAATTAACGAACATAGCAAGTGCGGTAAATGCTTCAGCGCCCCCGACCGAAAGAAAAGAAGGTCCCAATTTTTTGTTGTTCATTACGCGAGGCGAGCAAAATCCATTTCCTGGTTAGGAACGCTCGGTGCAAAGGAATTTTGGGTTTGGACCTTTGAGTAGGTAGGTATGTTACACCTGAAAGGAACGATAGAGTTTAGATAATGAAAAAGGAAGGACGAAAAAAGAAGAATTGTATTTAAAACCACTTTATCGTGATTGACAAATCATTAAATTGCGAAATGCGAAAAGAAGAGACCTAGTAGCAGTATTGCACCAAAATAAAAATACCCATTAAGTTGAAAATCATTTCATAACTATTGAATTAATTACACTTTTAGCTTAGGTTTCCATGGTAGTGAAATCATTACTACCCTAAAAATTGCTTTAAATACCACTACAATTACATAACTATGATTGTGATCCTACCGATCCGCGATACCATGGATGACCAATGGTGAAGAGGAAAATGGTGGAGAAGAAAAATCCGAAAACGTCATCAGGCCCATTATTTTCGCGCGTCTAAAACTAAGTGCAGAGTCTGCCAGATGCTAAGCAAAAACCGAAAATTCATAATATATTTATGATAAGGTTCGCGTCCCCGAATCACTTTTTTGCTCGTATGTGAACTGAACACACTCACCAAATTCGGTACTGCCTTTTGCGGTCACTACTATTCGACTCCTACCGTACGAGAAAACGGAAGTACAATACAATTCAAACCATTTACCGTAATTGTGCTTTGAATAGTACTATGAGGCATTTACAGAGCCCTCAGTACCACCCTCGAGTTTAGTATTTATTGCGTTCTAAACATAAGTACGGAATTCTTTAGGGTATTTTGAGAAGAACATATTTTGACATATTTTAACCTATTTTAACATATTTTGACCTATTCGAACCTATTTTAGCATATGCTTTTAACTAAAAAAGCATATTTTGGATATGATCATCTTAAAAATTTTAGAATATTTTTTATTAGCCCATCCCATTAGCCAATTTTTAGACCAAAAAAAAAAAAACCTAAAAATCCGATTGTAATGAAAACCTTAATATAATATGCAAACTTTACCTATTTTCTCATAATTTCTTATTAAATGTGCGATGATTTCTTTATGGTAAGGACTTTTGAAATTTCCTAGAAATGAAGTGACAACTCAACGGAACGAATTCCATGCGTCCTCCTCATCCTTGGACAACATTAACTTGAATTGAGATGAGAATTTGCGGCCGAACAAACACACCCTCTTTGATCGCCTTCACAAACTTTTTAAACAAACCCAGTTTTATAAGTATTTAAATAAGAGGTCTGCAATAGAAGCAGAGAAGTAGCCAGTGGCAACTGAGAAATATGTTGTATACCTTTCAAAAGCTTCTAATTTATACTTATCCGCAGTCGATGCAATTAATGTGCTCTGCACCAGTGATAACTTTTCCCAAAACGCCCCAGACAAGTAAAATATCATTAAATTCTCATTTATTCCTTTGGTGTATTATTTGAAATAACGGGAGCGCCAACCCTCCATCTTAAGCTGCAACATTGAACTGAATAAGTGTAATAATCCATTCCGTGGCGAAATTCATTTTCATCTAGAATAACATCCAGTTGTTCTGTTTCTTTTTGGACTTCCAGATGTGGCCCACCCAAGTATTCTTGCTGGCATTACTTGGATAGGGCCAATAGCGATAGGCAACCATTATTACAGCCACAACTAAAATTACAACTACAGTCCGTAATTTTAATTTGATCATTTCCTTGATGGGTATCTTGATAATTGTAGGCGAAAATAAGAAGTGTGAAAAATTTTTAGCCAGGTAAGAATTGTAGAAAGTTTTTAGCAAATTTTTAGTGAAAAAATATTTATATTTCTATTCGAAATTTTTTGTTGTTTTCGGTAGCACAATGGAATTGTAACTGGAAACTACAACAGACGACACATAGTCATTACTGACATTACTGATATATTTTTTTTTATATTTTAATCAAACTTAGAATGAACTTTAATATTTTTTTTTCAATTTATAGAACTTCTGGCCTTTATCCTACTGCAAAACTGGAACCAAGTGCGATTTATAGCCTCATCATTGCCGAAAGTTTTTACCACTTAAGGAGTTCTGCAAAGATCGAAATAAATGGTAGTCTGATGGTGCAAGGTCAGGGCTATATGGTGGATCATCAAAACTTCCCCAGCCAAGCTGTCCCCAGTTTTTGCCGGGTCATCAAAGATTGTGGTCTGGCGTTGTCATGATGGAAAATGACACCTTTACGATTGATCAACTCTGGCCGTTTCTCGTTGATGGCTGCATTCAATTTGTCCAGTTGTTGACAGTAAACATCCGAATTAATCGTTTAGTTCATCGGAAGCAGCTCAAAATATACCCCACCCTTCAATCCCACCAGACAGACAGCATAACCTTCTTTTGGTGGATATCAGCTCTTGAAGTGGTTTGAGCTGGTTCCACCATGCTGGACCATGTTCGTTTTCGATTAACGTTATTGTAAACAATCCATTTTTCATCTCCAGTTATGATTCCGCTTAAAAATGGATCGAATTCATTGCGTTTAAGATGCATATCACAAAACGTTGATTCGGTTTGTTAAATGAATTTCTTTCAATTCGTGGTACCCAAATATTAAGCTTTTCACCAGTCCAAGACTTTGTATGTGATAATGAAACGGTTGATTTTGGTATATTTAACTTCTCTCCTATCAAACGTTTTTTATGATGAATTTATTTGTCTTTAGTTTTGTTTTGGTTTTCTTGAACTCCTTTGGCGGAATGTATTTGGGTATATTTAATGAAAATAATTTGAGCGGAATATTTTGACCAATTTTTTCTTTTAAGGCTTTATCACCCATACACATCACGAACTTTTTAGCAACCTCTCTCTGCGCTTTTTTTCCTTTAGGAAAAATAAAGTAAAATATGACGAAAATGCTTTTTTTTGGACCCCCATATTAAAAAGGGCGCCAATCAAACAAATGTAAACAAAATTACGCGCACTTTTTTTTCTAAGCAAGCTAATAGTGACAGCTAATAACGACAAAAAGAAAGCAAATTACAGAGTCACAAGCAGTTAAAAAAAATATATAAACGCCGACTTTTTGGGCAACCCAATATTTTATATAAAATATATTCATATCTTCACATACATAATTTGGTATTGAATAATTAACTTTGGGTATTAATTACACCAGATGTTCGGGGGGAAAACGAACAATTGGTTTGAGCTCATCGAAGTTTCCTTTAAATTACATAAAATCAAAAATTACAAATCTTTAATTTACAGTCAGTGAGGCCCCCCGCAAACTGAAGGCGGAGCGGAGCACAGCCTATGCGCTTCAAGCGAATAAATTACTCTCAGCATTGTATGCACCGCACACAGAGAGCAGGTTGTAAGCGAAGAGCTGATTCAAAAATTCTTGTGTTTAATGTGTGTTTGTTTAATTTTAACTACCTTCCGCAACTTTTAAAATTCTGAAAAAAATTACAGAAATTGTATCTAGGAACGACCATTGGACATGTAAAAAACGAAAGTGGAACCAGTATAAAAAAATCGCTAAATTACTTTTGGTTGATGTGATTTAAAACTGAATGCCCAACCAAGAAATAGCATTGGGGGCCGGTTCCCCAACAAGTCCGCCTATGCCCTTTGATTTTATATACACTCAAAAAAAAATCAATCCATACCTGATCAAATCTTTCCCAAGCGGTAATGAAACCACGTAATCCCGGATTTGCTTGAGCCGATCAGAAAAAGGATTGAGTTGATTCGCCTTTATTGATCCCAAGAAAAATTACAATAATACCGGGGTAATCCTTTAAGGGATTGAATTAGCAAAAAATTTTAGAAAAAAAAATTATTTAGTCCCAAAGCTGTATCATTTTTGGGCATGTTTGACTTTTTAATTTGAGGAAAGACAACTATTCTTCTTCCTTTCCTCCGACAGGCCACATGCCATATGACACCTTATCAACTTCAAACTTGGTTTATTTAAGACTTCTGAAAAAAAAAATAAATATAAAAATTGTTGTGCTCAACTGGGATTCGAACCCACGACCATGCGCGCACTGAACATAAATGGAATGACATTTCATCGCACACCACCAATCCCATCGGTTGTTGCTACATGTCTAAAAGGCTACTTACATTTCGTCCCTCTCGCTCTCCAATTTATGGACATGTGATCTCAAAAAGGATTGAAGTAAGCACATTTGGAATGATTCAAGTTCGAAAGGCATGGGCCAATCTTTAAAAGCTTGAATGGTGAATAGAATATCTTGGAAGTCGAGATTGAATTTTAAAGCTCATGCCGGGCTTACTCCAAGATTTCAAAGATTGAAAATATCGCGACTTTTTTTTCTGTGTATTAATCTAAGTCCAAATCTTTTTCCAATTTATTTTGAAAATTTCAAAACGCTAACATGCAAAAGATGTATTGGAATAATGACTACATTGTTCCGATTACGAACTCGAATTTTAGATTTAATTCCATCCCATTTTGATCGCGATTTAAATTATAACTTGAACGAGACCACCAAACTTAAACAAAAAATTACACAAGTTTACAAATTATTAAATTCTATCTAATCCTCTACAATTTGATGTCACTCCTTATGTAAAATCACGTGCTGAATTCGAATATGGAGCTTATAAATTTCTCAGTAGAACAGATTTCGAGATAATCCCAAATTACCGTATTACGAATTTTTGAAAAAGGACCTCTCACTTAATTTCAAATATCTCAATTACGAAATAACTTATGAACAAGTTTTGTACAGCAAATTAAAGCTAATAAAATTATCCTTCAAACGTTTAAATTATCGTTACATCATTTTATTGCCAAATTCGTGGTGTAGCTGCTTATTACAAAAATGTTCAGAATTTTGTTTCATTTTTATTGAAAACCGTAAACCGTAAATTACACCGTTATTTTCCCCAAGAAAACAATTTTTTTAAATTTCTTTCTCTTTTGGATGATGTCACCTAATGTATAACAAATTAAAAAATTGTTCATACATCGAAATCTGTTGGAAATTGTAAAAGTTATTAGCATTTATCTAAAAAATGAGCAATTTCTGTTTTACCGTTCAAGTGGTATTAAAAATGTCTATGGTCCGTTTTGCTCCCCCGTTTGTGTGCACAGTTTTCCTCTCAGGTAAGAAACCAACAAAAGTCTCCCATCATGGCCTCATCCCAAAATCCTTGATAGCGGCGTTTCATACTCATTATATCCTGATGAAATCGTTTACCATGCTCATCACTCTTATCGCCAAGGTTTTCAGGGAAGAAATCCAAATGAGAACCCAAAAAATGAAGTTTCAACGACACTTTTACTTCTGTTTGCAATACAATGTGCAGCGTTTGAATACAATGAGAATTTTAATATAATATAGAAACCTTACCTATTTTCTCATAATTTCTTATTAAATTTGCGACGGCTTCTTTATAGTAAGGACTTCTGAAATATTAAGAAATGAAGTGACAACACACTTTGATCGCCTTCACAAACTTTTTAAACAAACAGAGTTTTACATGAAGTGGTGGCAGTATAAATTTGTCCTTACTGTATAATTCGTTCGGTCCAGACAATCTTTTCGAACGTAATGCTCGTGGCGTGCTAGACTGTCCCATTTGCATAAAAAACACATGTGTTAAGTATATCCGATTGCAAAAACTTCGAGGTCTGCGCCAATTTTTCAGTTATGTTCCTTGCAACTACAAGCAAGAAATATGGCCACTGATTCATGGAATTTTTCGCCGATATAGTAGGGGAGAATGGGGGGTTCTGAGCCGCTGGGGGTTGTGAGCCACTCGAATATTGGCCACAAAAAAAATATATTTAAACCTTTTCTTATTACCTAACTTTTGGCAAGCAACCTATCAGTCTACACCTTCTTTAAGTTCGTGAACCAGAACTTGACTTAATTTAAAAAAATAAAGTTTTTATTTTCATTTTTGACTTGTGAATATTATACAAAATTTTTTTCGTAATGACAAATGTAAGTATGAGGGTAATATCTTTGATCAATTGCCTTTTTGATAGAAATATGTTTTTTTTTTTGTAACAATATCTTTTTGGTTATGTGACGTCACCAAAAAAAGAGTGAGATATGGGGGTTGTGAGCCACTTTGAAAAAAGTCGGTTTTGACTTTCAAAGAGAATATTGCAATAACGCGCAATAAAACAGAGGAAGAACTCTCCAAAGAAGTAAAAAAAACTTTAAAGAAGGCAAACAAAAGAACAGCCACAAGCAAAAAGTTCTCGTATATAAAAGAAAACAAGCCTGATGCCGTCAATCAATTTTCACTCATCATTGATATTTCTTAATTCAGAATATGAGAAAAATTGTTCATTTTTTCATTTAATAAAGAATAATGGCTTAAAAACAAGAATTTTGAACTTTTAGATGGGTGGCTCTAACGAAACTGCTCTCTTTTTACTTTTCGCAATCCACTGGACCAAGCGAGAATGGCACTAGATATACATACAAAAGAGAAACCAGAACTCCAAGCGAAACGTTCGAAAATGGAACAGTCAGAAATGAGAGAGGCTGACTTTTAGGTTTCACTTTTCGGTTTGGCTGGGCATTGCCAAATTCCGAACACATTAAACAAAAAATCTTTATAAATCAATTAAAGGCTAGAATACCAATTAAATTTCACAAGCAATTTCTAAATTGATCACAGAATTAAGAAAAAATTTACTTTATGTACATCTAGCAACTGTAAGAGTGCGTAATTTGGCAATTACTTTTCATTCCCCCGACTAACAAGCATTACTTTTCAAAACGAAAAACTTCTTCGATTTGGTGTTTCGAGAACATGAATCAAATCCACTTTCGAAAGGTTGCCGTGGAAGTGGAATTGAGAACATGCCTGATAGACATTTTTAATATCACTTGAACAGTAAAATTGAAATTGCTCATTATTTAAATAATTGCTAATAACTTCTACAATTTCCAACAGATTTCGATGTATGAACAATTTTTGACATTGGGAAACATTACCCAAAAGAGAAAGAAATATAAAAAAATTGTTTTCTTGGAGAAAATAACGGTGTAATTTACGGTTTTTTCAAATTTTCAATAAAAATGAAACAAAATTCTGAATATTTTTGTAATTAGCAGCAACACCACAAATTTGACAATAAAATTATGTACAATCGATCGAAAGATAATTTTATTAGCTTTAATTTGGTTTATTAAACTTGTTAATAAATTATTTCATTATTGAGGTATTTGAAATTAGGTGAGAGGTCTGTTTTCAAAAATGCGAAAAGCGGTAATTTGGGCTTATCTCGAAATCTGTTCTACTGAGATATTTTTAAGCTTCATATTCGGTTTCATCTGTTTTTTTTTATTATGAGTGATTTTAAAATTTAGGAGGAGAAAAATTGTTAACTTGTGTTATCCATTCGCCTTTAGCTGATTCAAAATTTCAACAATGAAATCTGTGCTACATGCGTTGGGATGTTAATTTATAAAATTTGTCAAATTATTGCAATTTTGATAAAAAATTTAACAAAAATATTGAACAAAAAAGGAAAAGCTATCAAAACTTACGAGCCTCTTCGCGCTTAATAATACACAACTTTTTGAATTTATTTTTTTTTCTTCCGCAACACAACCCTTTTAAAATAAGAGGCGACCGGTGGACCTAACTTTATAATAAAAAAAAAAAAAAAAAATACGGTTTTGGTGTGTTTCAGATGTCACGAAAGGAAACGTAGGTTATAAATTTTTAATAAGGTTAACAATTTAATAAATACGCCGAAATAATAATTGATATGTTTTATTTCACTTCTTTATTAATCGTTTAGATTTATTTTGTTTGTTTTCACGATTCGCGACGGGACACCATTTCACAAATTAGTTTTCAGAGCTTCTATTTCCACCCATAAAATGGTTTGAAAACATACCTGTTAAGTTGCCATTAGAATTACTAATCAATTAAATTATTTTTTGGAAAAGTCGTAGTGATTATATAGTTGACTGGTGAAAAATTTATGATTATTTAATGATTACGATTACAAATAATCAAAAATAATGGAAAATTACCAAAAATAATTAAAAATAATGGAAAATAATGGAAAATAATGGAAAATATCGTTTCCATTATTTTCATTATTTTCAATTATTTTCCATTATTTTCCACTATTTAGACTATTTTGAGAGAAACAAATTATTTTCAACATCACATTTAATAGCAACAATGTTTCTTTACAAAAGTACCAAACTTTTGCAGCCACCTGCGCACTTTATGAAAAAGCTTTCAATAGCACACGCCGTTGTGTTCTTCGAGGTTGCCGCCATTCCGGCCCTGTTTCTTTAGGCGAAAGAGATAATGGTTGTGTACAAAGCGAAGTAAGCATCTCTGGCCCCATATTATATATATTCTGATCTATCTGTCCATCTGAAAGAACACATCGTCTTGGAGACCGCACTTCATACAAAATATTGAAAATCTGTGACAACTTATCATTCATCGAAACGTTGAGAAACGAGATATCGACACTGGTTAAGTACCCGAAACACAAAACATGACTATACTAATGTATAACTATATGTCTTTTTTAATACGCTTTTATTAGCTCGGCATGTATGTAACAAAATCTTTAAGGATAATTTTGACCAATTTACAGTAGTCTGATTAATTTGAAACTTTGCATAAGTATCAAGAACCGATGATAAGTTTAAATAGCATTAAATGTTATCAAAATAAATATGCCGACTAGTGTATACTTGTTATGTAACTTTTGTCAGTTATGTATGTAGTTTTAATGAAGGCAAACCCTGAATATGTTTAAGTAGTAGTTAGTTTTTTTATTCTTTTTTTTTTGTAAATAGAATAACTTAAATTTAAATAAATCTAAGGAATGGTATACAAAAAAATTAAAAACAAAAAGTTTAGTTACTCGGCGACTTGGTTAAAAGAACCGTCTGTCGCTCACCGCCTCGCACCCTCTGCACGTAGCTTAATACACCTGGCTTCCCGGGTCTTCCCCAGATACCAGATCGCTCAGCCATGCGCTTTGGGTTTGCGAATTAGTGCTAGCAGGATTTACAAAAGTAATAAATAACTAATACTAAGAAACTAAAAACTAAATTTCCGTTTTAAAATAATCCCTTTATAATTCTGTTTCTATATGCTAAGGCTTTATTCACATAACTTTGTAGCTTTGACCAGTCCGCGCCGTTGAGGATATTTATTATTTCGTGCGGAAAAAGGATTATGTTTAATGTTTGTGTTTAATTTAATGTGAAAACATGTATTATTTAATACGTTCTTGTTAATATGTTGTAAGCCAATCTCGTACAGCAACATTGTTGTTATTAAATGTGAAAATAATTTGTTTCTCTCAAAATAGTCTCAAATAGTCGAAATAATGGAAAATAATTGGAAAATAATGGAAAATAATGGAAACGATTTTATTTTCATTATTTTCCATTATTTTCCATATTATTTTCAATTATTTTTAATAATTAATGGTAATTTTCCATTATTTTTGATTATTTGTATTTTGATTAAATAATTTGTGAAACCGAAAATAATCGAAATTTAACCATTAATTCAACTTTTAAACAAAAATAATCTAATTAATAATGACTACAATTAATAATCATTATTTAACAGGTATGCTTGAAAATAATGATTTGGCAGCGGAAAAGCGGAAGTAATCAAGCATTTTTGTTTACTCTCCGCTCCGCGTTACTAAGCTATTGGTGTGCGCCCTCTCTATGCACTCAGTTCGTTTGATTCCAAAAGCGGATAGGCTGTGCTGTGCTTTGCTCTGCTTTCTAGGTGGGCCTAAGAGAAGTTCTTTAATAAAAGTTTTATTATTTGATTCGTTGTACTGAAAGATATTCAAAGTTGATTGAAAGTTTACTGGAAATTGATCGATAGGCACTGATTGAAAGGGATGTGTCGTGAAGTCATGTTTTCCGTTGATTGAAGTTGTTAACTTAAAAATGTTTCAATTAAGGTCCATGAGTGAAATTTTTTTAAGTGAAAATTGAAATTTTTAATTCGATTGATTGAAAGCTGTTTATTGAAAGTTGATTGAAAGGCATTTTTTAAAATCATACAGAACTTAAAACTGAAACCTTGAAATTGCTCTGTTTAGTAATTGAAGCTTGCTAAAATTTTATTGAAAGTCATTATTTATGTTGATTGGAAAACAAGTTGATTGAAAGAATTAAAACGCAATTTAAAATCCTACGATTTTATTGATTGTTAAGTTCATTAATTGAAAAAAACGCACAACATATAAAACGGTTTAATTACGGTTACTGTTTTGGCCAATCGCTTTTTCGGTTACGATTAAAATTACGGTTGGTATGGGTTACGCTTATGGTTATGGTGATTAGCCTAGTTTGTTTAAAATTTGATTAAAAGATTCATTCATTTATTCCGTAAATGCACTTATATAAAAGTTTCTTGCAGAATTTTAAACGTTTTAAATGTTTTAAGTTAAGTTAAGTTTTAGTTAAAACTTTTAACTAAAATATAAGAAACTACTCCATTTGCAGAAGTATCGAGTTAAGTTTAACTAATAAGATAAATATACATTGGTCAACGAATATACTCATTTTTTCGCTATGTACCATGTAACCAATGGTTATTCTAGAAATGACATCTAAATCGATATTGTAATTACATCTAAATATCACAATAGCATTTGAGTTTTGACTGTCTCAGCGAGTCCTGCGGGGCGTCATCATAAATTTTACTCCTGAACACTCAACACTTACTTAAGTGGGCGGTTCTGCTATCACAATTTTTGATAAATCAAAAAGATCTGCAAATATTGTTGAATTGTCCCCACCATTCAAAATGTCACCTCGCGCTAGCATTCTTGTCGTTTTAAAACATATTATTGAAAAGCTGAATCTCGTTTCATTATAACTGTTTAATTTTCAGATTTTTACGTGATCCCTAATCATGATTCTATACGCGTATAGTGCACTCAAAATTTCTGTCAAACTTGAATTGGGCAGCTCCCCAGATAATTCAATCGAATTAATGTTGTCATTGGTGTGTGAAGTGAGTGTGTGTGTAATCTTTCCTAACAATCAAACTGCCCAATTTCGTTAGCACGCACCTTGTGCAATTAAAAAGGTGAAGGCGTCCAGCCTCTGCTGAAGCCAATATATGAATGCAGGTTCTCCTTATTAATTCCACCATGAGCCTCGCATTGCGACAAAGTGAGTCAGAGTTGAGACAGAGTGCTACGCAATAGCCAAAACTGGCAATGTCCTTCGCACTCGTGATAAACACAAAGTTAATGTTTCTTTGCTAAAAAAAATCAGTAACACACTTCCATTACACAAAAACACCGGTCCATGGAGCTGGCTATGGGTATGTTATATTTACCTCTGGTTTAATGTCTAATTCTAATCTTCTCGATGCATTTTGCTCTGTCGTTATAAAGTATGTCTCACAATAACTGCTTATAAATCCAGCCTGTTACCTGTCACTTACATTTTGATTGAAGGTAAATTTAAAGTTGATTGAAGTGGATCGAAAAGCACAGGTCATTAATTTATCCTTTGATTGAACCTTTGATTGAAGGTATTACAATTTGATTTAAAGTCATTTGTAAATACATGGCTTCCAATCAAATTTCCATATCAAATCATGGCTTCTATTGTCCCTCTATTATATTTTAGTAAATTCCATTGATTGAAAGTCTGCCTTCAACTTAAAGTAAATGAACAATTTCACTTAAATAAAAGTCGTATGTAATTTAAATCTTCTGGTCGAAACTCATTTAGCCCCTATAAACCTAAAGTCAATTAGTGAAATGCTTTGATTAAAAGAGACTTCAATCATTGAAAGAAAGTATTCATTCAAATATTTTACTAAATACTGCGGAACGCAGCTCTTAAATTCAAACTCGTAAATTGAAAGACTTTGCTTCAAGTTCTTGATTGAAAATTGTTCAATTAAAAGACTTTGATTGAAATTTTGTGCTTAAAAAATTGATTAAAGTTCGTTCATTTTATTAACCTTTGATTCAAAATCGTCAAAAAACCGAAAACCCCTCAGTTCAATTCAAGTTAATGATTGAAGCACTTTGATTGAATATCTTTCCTTGGCAAATAGTGTGAAACACATGGATTGATAAGGAACATAAACTCTGCCTTCTTCTCTTCTTTTTAAATGACTTAATATTTGAACAGCGTTTGTCTCCCCCTTGATTCTGTGGTTTATGGCTGCACTGCATCCAAGGAAAAAGCCGACAAAATACAAAAACCGAGCAGTGACCCGCCTTTTGCTTGAGTTGTTGTGGCTTTTTATGATCTTATGGTCAGCGGCGTCAAACTATTAGCACTTTTTGTGCTCAGCACGCGCTCCAGGAGGCAGGAGGCAGGAGCAGCTGCTGCTGGAGCCACCTCCACCTGCCTACCTGTTCCAGGTGCGAGCCGTCTGTCTCAATGAATCGTCAATGAGCTCAATGAGTCTTTGGCAAGTGCAATTTGGCTCGGGATCCTCCGGCTGAGCTGTCGCCTTATCCCCGGCTGAGCGCTCGAGTGTGTGTAAAGCCTCGCTTTGTTTTAAGCGGATTTAGGCAAATTTACTTTTTAATGCCTTGGCTTATTGCCGAGCAGAGCTTCATTTAGCCGTGCTTAGCGGCCCAAACTCCAGATTAGGCCAACCGAACGGAAGCAGTCTGGAGTGGATTGAGGATCCTCTTAGCTGGCCGGTGTTGACACGCAAATGGATTAGCAAGCGGGGCTGCAAAAATATTTGAATTTTAAGCCGTTTATTGATTGCAATCGATCGTGAGGAAGTCTGCTAAGCTGACCTGCAGCGTCGCACCAAGTGTCAAGTGTCCCTTTTTTCCCGTGCGAGTGTGTGTGTGTGTGTGTGTGTGTAGGTGTTGTTATGTTTTTAGCTGTCATAAATATTGTAAAACTTGGTAAATATTTAAACAGCGCGCACAATAAAGGCAAATGGCAAAGAGGCTCGCTCGCTCGATCTTGGCCATCTCCTTCGTCTGGGTTTTCGGCTCTATTGTTCGCTAACGGTAACCGAGCGCATCACCACAGAAGCGGTCGCTCTACCTGCCTGAAATTTGAATATGTCGCCCGGACCTGGCCAAGATTAACAACATTTAATAACCCATCATTTCATGGCTCCGTTGCCCTTGCCCTGGCCCTGGCCCTGCCCTGCTCGGCCCTATTGTTTGTTGCTGTCCTCTTCTCGCCAGATAACTGCATTTGGGTATCTTGGCCATTGTCGGCCACTTTTTGCCATTGTCTGTCCATTTTGCGCTCCTCTTTTTCTATACATTTCACAAATTTCCTTCTTTAGTTTATTTTCTATTTTACTTTTTATTGTCCTGCCCTTCCTGGAACGATGTCCTTGCGGTACTGCCGCCCGGTCTGTCCGTTTTAGCTAGATGGCAGACGACAAACCCAAAATGTGGCAACTCAATTATCTGATTGATGATTGAACAACGGTCAACCAAGCCATTTCATTGTTAAATAATTTGTATAATTTAAGTTAAATCTGAATCGAACCGAATCGTTGAAAGGATTTAAAAAGCACTAATGCGCAAGAAAGCACTCTTGGAATGTGTGATTCAGAGTAAGTAAACATTGAGTTCCTGAGTATGTTGCACAAACTAGAGTGGAGGGCTGAAATATGTATGAGTGACGCCCTCCGAACTTACTTCAACGTAGGCATGTAACACCATATTCCATCTTCTTCCTCTGGACTTGATAACTAAACAATTAGCAGGCATTACAGCTTTGAGATTAAGAGAGTCTGAAGCCTGGTAAGCGGGTAACCCGCGGTTCCTGCCATTACAGACTATGTAACAAACTGTATGCAGCTCACTATGTGTGTTTATGTACATATGTAGTTATTAACCTTTGTTGCTCAGCATACAGATAGCCATATTTTGGCACTGTTACCTGGTCATCGGATGAGTCGTCGCTCACTTCTTTTTTCTACATGTACATGTCACAGAAAACTTGGTAAAATCCCATCTTGAAGATGTCTTTTTATGTGAAGACCGAAACCAAAACTTTTTCAAAGTCCCTGCTCGGGCGCCATGTTAATTTTCGAAACAATATTTTAAAACAATTTTTTGTGGTGTTGGACCTGGCGAATAAGATAGCCTGGGAAACAAACTTGTAATATTTAAAATCAGACTGAATAAGTTTGTATACAAAAAGCTTTGCAATTTTCTAAAACAAGGCAACACAAACTTTCGTTTTTTGTAACGTCACGCCAGCACATATTTAAGCTTATAATTTTAACTCCTTATGATCGATTGATGCCATTGTTTTTGCTGAAAGTAGTTTTACTTAATTGCCACCAAAATATTAAACATTTTTTTAAAAACACAATTAGGGTGTTTACTTTGTTGAGCACATAGGCACTTGGGCACATTTCCAACAACAATTTACTCTGAACAAATTGTGCACAGCTTGCTCGACCCAGACCCTGACCATGAAAAGTCGGGCACTTGTGCCCAAACAGTGTGCCCATATTTTGTTTAGAATAATTGTTATAATTCTGTGCTAAAAGTGTAATACAAATTCACACAAACCAAAAGTAAGACCACCATTTTTATTTGATTCGAGAGTTGCTACGAAATGGGGTAACTAAAAATGTCGACTGAGGATAGGCAGAGTCAGCCGCAATCGACTCCTAAGAAAACGCTGAGAGTGTCTACCAAGTAAGCTGTTCTTATAAACTGTTAGGTTGTGGTAACTGCCCGGACTTCCTACTACGGCATCTCGTGTGCGTATTTTGTGGTCACATACAACTTGCAGTTTTACTGAATAGATACGTTGGTGAGAAAAAAAACTTCATGGTTTTTAGCAGGTTTTTCACACAGCTTGATCTCGCTTCTGTCGATGAACCCAATACAGTGGGGCAACTCATAAGAAGTTCAATTCACAAGTTGCTGACGCTCAGCTTCATTGGGCCAATGTATATACTGCGACATAAGCCGCAAAAATGCTGTAAATATCCTTTTCGTAATTATGGTTAAAGTTCCACCATCAGCGATTCCAAATATTGTACACATTTTTCGAATAGATGCACTGCCTCCAGAGGAGCCCAAATGAAACAACACTATGGGCAAGCTTTAAATCAATTGGCATTTGATTTTTGAATCCAGTTGTCTCCCTTTATCAATTTCAGCTATATTCCGAATTGGTTCCGAGTCACGCGAAAAATTTGCTTAAAACGACGCTTATCAAATGAGGTGAGGATGTTATTTCGCCAACTAATGGTTTTGGGCATGTTAGCGACATCGTCCATAAAGTCATTCAACAACTCATCCATTGCGAAATCAAGCTGGTCTGGTGGACATACATCTGCAAAAGTCGACAATAATTAAACGTGCAAATTATTAATAACAAAATACGCACCTTCAATCATTTTAACTTCACGATTCAATTCGCTTGCTTTCCATTCAAAGAAGAATATTTTTAAAAAGGGATCATTCCGACCCCATAAAGTATATATATTCTTCACGTCGCATATAGCCTGTCCGTCTGTCGTCCGTCCGTCTTGTCTGTCTGTCTCTCCTCTCAGTTTAGCTATCTCAACCAAACTTTGCTCAAGTCTTTTACGCTGCATTTGTCGGAATCGGCTGGATCGGTCTTCTCTTTCGCTCCCATTGATTTGAAAAGTAGTTTTAGTGGAAAAACTTTTTGTTTTCTATCACTTCTCTTTTTAATCTATGTTCTCTACACACGTTTTGTCAAGTTTGGTTTTAAACTTGACTATAGCATTTATCTTTTAAATTAGTTTTGTGTGCAAAACTTTTTGTTTATATCGTAGCCATATCTTGGCAGCATATATCATCTTAGTGTATATAAACTTCGGTACAGCCGAGTTAGCTTCCCCTCTATTTTTTTATGTAATTTTTTTTCTCACCAAATCTCCGAAAACATAACAGGCGGAATGTCAAACGTATTATGCAAAAATTTCGTGCACAGGGCTGCTCACAATACTAGTCAGGCACACCTGCCCAAGTGCCTATGTGCTCAACAAAGTGAATACCCTAAATATTTTCATATTTTGTAAAAAGATTTTTACAGAACAAACGTAACGTCACGTAAGTTTGAAAATTCCCATATCCCAAACCTAGCAGGCTTTTGAACACATAAACTTAATCCATTACTGTATCAATGCGTTTTTCACATATCAGTGCTTGGACTCCATTTTGTTTAAAAAGGTTAACCCTTTGTAGTCCACACAGATAAGTAATATTCAACAAAAAAAAACACTGCTAACTCTTTCGTAACATACAAACGGCTGGTTTATGACACGTTAACGGTTTGGGTTCCGGTTACTTTTTGGCCATCGCTTTTCGTGACGTTATATTACGTTGCGAAATCTTTTTTTGATTACGGTTATTCTAGACTAATTCTGTTTAGGTGTTCAGTTACGTTACAGTTATGCTCATTACTTAAATATCTTTTTGCAATCTTGTAGCCATGCGGCCCCATTTGAAATCTCATTTGTGAGTCTAAAGCTCCGTTTTACAAATTTGCACCTTTGTTTCCTCCTGTTTCAAAATTTTAACGTTCCAAACATTTTTTTTACAAACATTTGTGCATGTCCGCTCTTTATGTTTATTTTATGTTTGTTGTTTTTTTGTATTTTATGTCTTTTGCTGTCATAAAAGATAGCTTCCCGTAAAGTATGGATTTAAGCCCTTGTGCATCCGCACCATGTTTTGATCTTTACAAGCAAACTTCTGTTCTGTCTATGTATAGTTTGTTGCACTTCAAGCTTCACATTACAAAATATCCTGGATTGTTGCTAACAAGGTACTTTGTATATAAACACATACACAAGCTTAGTTTGTCTTATTATTAACTATTTTCTCGGATTTACTTGTTGTAAAGTTCCCATTGAGTTATACACTCTGGTCGTTTCGGTATGCTTCTAAAAAGATTTTTATGCTGATAATCATTTACCCAATGCACGTACAGTTGACAATTCGCATATCCCAACCTCCATAGCAGTCGCCTACTGACACACAGCACTAAACCTTTGATCCTACAGCCTATTATGGTATGTTTGTCCTCCTACCAACTAAAATTGACCGTCTTTATACGCCCGTCTGAGCCCTCCGTACTCCAGTAAATATGCTGTGCTATGACGGTCCTCTGGTTCAATTAATTAATTTAACCATATTTTACAATTATGTCATAATTAAGCACAAAGATTTATTAAATAAATTCGTACCGTATGTTAGCCTTTAACCGCTAAAAACAGTTTAAAATTTGTAATCGAAACCGAAAAATGTTTTCTTTTTATAACCGTAACCCTACACCGAGAAAATATTAATATTTTTTCATATCGATATGAAATAATGTAAAATTGATATGGTTAAAATTTCAAATCGATATTTTTAACATATCACATTAACTATTTTCAGTATCACTATTTAATATCAATTCAAGTGAATGATATAATTCTGGATCAGAAAGATATAATTTTCTTGTCAAAATGAAATGAAAATATTGATATTTTTGAAAAGTTCATTTTAATCAGGTGAATATCAAAACGAATGTGATCTTTTTTCCCTCTGTGTATTAAATTTATTAACATAACCGGTTATCAGTACCGAAACAGACACAAATAAATGGGCTAATTTCGGTTACGCTAAACTTTCATTTATTTGATGTATGTACAATACGGCGTTCTTTTCTCCATACGATTTTCCACATGTTAAGTTCTTTGCAAAAAATCTCTCAAAATATTCAGTAAATTTTAGAGAACCTTCAACGAAAATCCAAAATCAGATATTTGAAGTTAAGTCCCGAGAAGGCTTTAAAATTTCCCTTTCATATATTTTTGATCTACTAATGTAGGCAGAGACCTTTTACAAATTCGAGGCAAGTACGGTCTAATCTACAATGAACATTTTACATACAAGCATAACGCCGCACAGTTGCTAAGAGAAAGGAAGCGAACGAGAAATAGAGAGAGTGCAGCTAACCAAAATCCTTACCCTCCTAATCTTTCATTATACATATGTGATTGTTTAAATGCTGAGTGCAGCTAACCAAAATCTTTACTCTCCTAATCTTTCCTTATACACTAGGGTGTCCCAAAAAAATTTTTTTTTATTTTCACGGGTGCACCGGCATTTTTTTGAAAGCTTATAGAGTAAAGTATTTTTGAGATTTTTTCAGATTTTTCGACAGACGTTTAGAGGTCGCACAAATCAATTTTTACCTACAAAAATGGGGTTTTCCGTATTGATTTCGATTTTTACTTATAACATGGTAAATATACCTGATTTTCCTAGTTTTAAAATCAGCATTTTAAAGAAAAATGTCAAAATTTTACTTTTATGAGCATAAACCGTGAGTTTTGGCTTTGCATTTGCTTGTTTTAATTTCATTTTTCGTAAATTTTTCGTAAAAAACGCATTATAACTTTTAAAATTTGTATGAAAATTGAAAAAAACTAATGATGCAGTTTAAAAGTTGGTTAAATTTTTAAAAAACTGAAACTAAGAAATTCAAATTTGCTCTTACCGTTCCAGAGCTATACTTTTTTAAAGCTTTGTACCCATTTCATGAAACTAATAATATTAAAAGATGTTTGCCAGTTTTGCACCGGATTTGCTTTAAACATTGAATTATGATTTCGAACTGTGTTTTCATATTCACCACGGATGCTTTGCTTCGCATTTCATAGCAAATTTTGTATTAGCAATTCCATTTAAACAACATTTACCATTTGGGTATTACAAGCTACCGAAAAATTATACAATAAATCGTATGAGTAAAATTCGTCATTGCCACCAAGAAAAAGTAAAATTTTAATCAAAATTGTATTTGATGGACAAATCGTGGTACGCCAAGATGCCCTGAACTAAAGTATTTTAATGATATAATCTGTTTTTCTGCTCCTTCTAAAGCACTTTACTAATAAAATTTATTTCTTAATTTTTGTGAAGCTTGTTTTACCCTAAATGGTCAATGTTGTTCTAAGGCAATTGTCTATAAGTCGCGAACCAAGTCTTTGTTGGCAAAACTGAAAACGCAGATCTGTATATTATTAGATCTGGTTTATGGCCTATATGAATTGATTTGTGGGTGAGTCTATTTAATTAGCCCATTATATCATCACAAAAAAACGATTTTAATGAAAATCTACCGTGCGCTTTTAAAGTTATAAGTTTAAAGTTATTTTCGTTTTATATTCAAAAATTAAGGTTTACCTTCTTCGGGAGGTACCATAATCTATTGCACGATTGAGTGAATTTTTTATATTGCGTTCCCAATGACCCTGTCCACATTTGCTGAGTTTTAGAAAATTTTATCTTAAACCAATAAAATCTAAGTTAAATTGTTGTCGATGTGTGTTGCAAGTACAAAAGTACCCGTAAAATGCGAACGGAAGCTTCATTTGAAAAACTGGGTTGAGGTTTGTACAGAGGTCCCTTTTTGTCATAATTAAAGGGTCTTATGCCGGAGTTTTTTTAGTGTTTGTACTGTGTTGCATGAATTCTCCGCAAAAGAAAAAAATATCATTAGTATTGGACTAACTAACTAAGCAGGAAAAATAAAGAGTAAACGCGAAAAATATCATAATTCAAAGTTTAAAGCAAATTCAATGAAAAACTTGCAAACATCTTTTAATATTATTAGTTTCATGAAATGGGTACAAAGCTTTAAAAGAGTATAACTCTGGAACAGTAAGAGCAAATTTGAATTTCTTGGTTTCAGTTTTTTTAAAATTTAACCATCTTTTAAACTGCATCATTAGTTTTTTCACTTTTTAATGAATTTTTAAGAGTTATAATGCGTTTTTTACCAAATTTATGAAAAATTTACGAAAAAAATTTAATTTATGGTACCTAAACAAGCAAATGCTAAGCCAAAACTCATGGTTTATGCTCATAATAGTAAAATTTGGACATTTTTCTTTAAAAATTTGATTTTAAAACTAAGAAAATCATGGTTATTTACCATGTTATAAGTAAAAATCTAAATCAATATGGAAAACCCCATTTTTAGGGGAAATTCGATTTGTGCGACCTCTAAATGTCTGTCGAAAAATCTGAAAAAAATCTCAAAAATTCTTTACTCTATAAGCTTTCAGAAAATGCCGGTGCAAAACAAATTTTTTTTTTTTTGGTCCTTTTTTAATTGTTTGAATGCTGGCAAGTTTAACAAGAATGCCGAGCAAACTGTTAGTCTTTGGTGATTTTTAGTCTAACTGGATTCAATATGAAATTTAAATCGAAAACAAGAAGTCAGCATTGACCAAACATTCGTCTCACGAGTTAGAATTTGGAGAACCTAGTCTCTTTGAGAATAGGGCTTACCTGTGATAGAATGCTAGTAGAATAAATGGGGCAAAAGACTGCTTGTTGTACACACCTCGTCTTTAACCAAGAGCATTTAATTGCTGACTTTCAATCAATTCCCTTGAATACCTTATATTTTTCTTTCGCTTTTCTGATTCTCTAAAATGATTTCAATCATCACCCCAGCTCAATTTCATTTCAATTGGCTATGCAATTTTCATCGCACATTTATGGTCAATTTGCTTTTTAACAGCCGCCCATCATCGGCTGTCAATTCAAATGATTTTCACATTTCTCATCTCACGTTCCAGTGGCATTTCCATTAGCCCAATCCCAACGCTGAATGTCAGCTTCAAATTCAATTAGCCGCCTTTCGATTTGTTTACAAGCCGCTTCAATTAATTTGTCAAACTGCGCGTGTGATTTGCATTTCAAAGCGTTCGCATTTCATTATTATTTTTTTATTTTTTGTTATTACGATTATGGTTTTTGTTATTGTTATTGTGGCTGCCGCTGTCGGCCCGTGCTCGTTGCTGATAGCCACTCAACACGATGACGTCTCAGTTTCAGCTTCAGCTGCAGTTCTGTGTTTTGTTGTTTATGTGAATTGAAAAGCTTCCTTCGATGGCCATCGATGGTCTCCGTCTCCGGCGCGCGTACTGACCGTATTTCAATTGCGTCAGTTGCCGGCAGGTTCCGGTTTTCGTTCGAAAAACGTGAATCACATGTCCCTCTAATTGTATAATTGGTGGGCCGTTGTCTTCGCTTTTATTAGCATACATTTTAATGGGCATTTATGTAATCGCATGGAGTACATAAATCTCCCGGCCAGTTCTCAGGCCTAACCAGAAAAAGATTTCCCAGTTTTTGCGTATGACTTAATAAACATGTCGTTGAACTGTCGCCAGTAGCACTTTGGAGATGTTTATGGCGCAGACGCGCCTCTGCCTAGGCACAGCGGGCGCGCGCGCGGTTCACTTTAAGCACCTCGAAAAACGCTTTTTTAATTGTTTTAATTTTTGTTTGTTTTTTGCTGTTGTTGTAGCTGCCCTTCCCCCCTTCTGCACATTGAACTTGAGCCGACAGCGACACAAAAATAAAAGCAGCAAATACAGAAGAACAGAAGAAAAAAAAATAAAGAAACAGCGCAGCACACACAAAATTTTAATTACCATGAGTAATATTTTATTACACTTTGACACTGAAAGAAAACTTCACAAGAAGAAGAAATCCAATCCGAACGATTTACAAAAAAATGCCAGACGAAGCAACAATTGAGGAGAAATGACCGACAGGTCTAGGTATTTATTTTGTCAATGGAACTGTTTGAATAAATTGACCAAAGTTTCAGCAAAATAGTGAACGTGGGTGACAGTTCTTGATGCTTATTATTGCTGCAGTTCCATTGCAGATGCAATATCAATATGGTCACACTGGAAGACAGAAAGTTTCAAGCCATTTCTGAAACCGACAGATAAAAAGATCAAATTAATATAAAGGATAAAATCCTTAAAAATACGAACTTTCGTTTAAGAACCTTGATTTCTGGCTACTCAATTTTAAGACCTTATTTGTGTTGTGCCATATTAATCCTCCTTCGTAACCCTCCAATTGTACAGTACCAAAAACTGTGTACTCAATTCCATTGCCACTGGACTTTAGCTTTGTTGTCAAACAAAGTCAAACACCACTCTTCATAAAATGCCTCCAAAAAAGCAACGGTCACACTGCACTGTCACCTCTGATTTACTTGCTACAGTTAAATTATGAAAAACTTCCAGACTGTGAAAGTTTGTATGATTGTTACTCAATCGAAATTGGTTTGGTCCGAGCTTAGGCCACAGGATATATTGACCTCGAGCCAGCTAAAAAAAATCCCAAATTTATACCCTGAAATTCACAAAATATCATTAAATTAAATTAAACTATTTATAAAAGCGGTTGATTTTTAGACGATGTTCAGGCGTTGGTCAATAAAATAAATAAGCCAACAATTTTGCAAATTTAAATTTTCATTTCAGCTTAGATTGGAGATTCAGCTAAATTCAAAAAAAAAAAACAATTTTGATAAGCAATGTTTAATTTGGAATTTTTTTCTGGATAGGTTGCATCAAATGAATTTATTCTTTTTTGTTTTATTATAATTAAATTTGTGTTTCAATTAATGTAAGCAAAACCTATCTAATGCTAACCCATCAATTAAAAACAACCAACCAAAGCGGCCTCTATCTATGTACCAACAAGGGCTAAGAATTGCCAAGTTATATTTCATGATTGGCGCAGAAATACATATTTGTAAATTTTGCATTTTATTTTTGTAGAATTTGACTTAATTCGAATTATAATTTCATGATAAAACATATAACCAGAGATTAAAAACGTAACCGAAACCGTAAGTCTTAACCGCTCAAAACACTTAAAAATTTTTATCCGTAAGCAAGAAAAAATTGTTTCTTATAAAAGTTACCGTATAACCTTTATTACCATAACCGGCTATCAGTACCGAAACAGAAACAAATGTACGGGTTAATTTCAGTTAACCTCTGCTAAAACTTTCGATAAACGTTAATCAGTGCCGGGCAAATGTTGTGGACAGAATAGTGTGCTTGTGTGTAGTGAGCAAGAGAGCTCTCTGCAGACTACAGCCGATTTACCGGCAATTCAGAGTTCACCGATTCACACAACCATAAGTTCAGTTCGCGTTTGCGACTTCGGCCCCTGGTAGCTATGGCTGGCCGGCTCTGGTCGAGACCAGGACAAGCGAAATGGAGAGGGCAGAAAAATATGCCCATCTCTCTCTGACACTCAGTTATGCATGGTCGGCTCTGACGTAAACTTATTTGATGTATGCACAATAAATATTTTATAAGCAAACATTGCTCCGCACTGTTACTGACGGGCTGAAGGCAAAGGGAGCGAACGAGAAAGAATGGAGTGCAGCTAACCAAAATCTTTACCCTCCTAATCTTTCCTTATATATAAGTGTGCGTATATATATAAGCGAATACAAAAATGTACGACTTCGGCTTAAATTTGGCATCAGCTAATTTTTATATCTCTAAACCCTAAGCCGGGGGACCGGAGTGGCGAAGGTTTTACCGGTTGAGAACCGAATTGCATCAACAAGAATGCACGGCATACTGTTAGTCTTTGGTAACTTGTATTCCATCTGAATTCAATGTTAATTTGAAATCATAAACAACAACTCAGCATTAACCAATCTTTAGTCTAGGATACCTGATTGTGGATTGAAAGGCACCAAAAATGGAAATCCATTTAATATAGAAAATCAGATATAATAGATGGTAATTGTAGACACGTAAATCTTTAAGTCACAGGGCAAGCCAAAGTGTTTAATTCAGGGAATCAAACCGAGTCAAACCAAAGAAGGTAAATTAATAAATTAGGTCAAAGTATTTCAAAGTATTTAGGGTTCAAAGGTTAGCCTGACATTATATATAACGAGGGTCTAAGAAAAGGCCACATAGGATTGCATCATTTTCAAACAGACTGGTCTCGCGATTTTCTTTTTTACTGAACAAAAGTTTTCTTAAGCCAGAATCTCCACAGAAAATCCACCAAATCTAACCGGTACAACGTTTAGGTTCTTTTCGTTCTTTTCGGTTCTAACAATATCGGTTCTCGGATACCGGTATACAAAAAATTAAAAATATCGGTTCCGGTTCGGGTTCCGGTTCTAAGTTTCAATCGCTTAGACCCACTTGTCATCCCCTTCAAAAAGAGAATAGAGAGGATAACACTGTGGCTGGGAAAAGACGATGTCTGCTTGGGTTTAGGTTCAAGGACAGTTCGGTTAAAAGCAATCAAAATAAATTTAGTGATTAAGTAAACACCTTAAATGGCTCACGCAATCATCCCTAATTTCTCAATTACAACAAACACACACATTACTTGAGTTATTAGAAGCATTTTTCTGCAGAATATTTCTTAACAAAAAACAAAGCAGAGTAAAAAATCACCTAATAAAAAGTGCAACAAATTCGTAAATCTCCAGCCAGACCCCAGAACCAGAGCCAGAGCCAGAGTCCAGGGGTCAGCACCAGAACCGGCACCGGCACCGGCAGCAGCAACAACAACTAACTTAAGTAGCGGTAGCAAAAGGCTACTAACATGTTTATGCTACTTTTATGAGGTGGCAATAAAATCGAACCAAGTACGAAAATAAAAATAAAAACGAAAAAGGCAGAAGGCGGCAGACCGTCGACCAGGATCGGTTTAGGTTTCGGAGCACACACAATGACTTCATCGATTTATAGCGGTCACGAGTGACGACGACTGCGTTTGGGTTTCTCGGTTTTGGTTTTGCTTTTGGTTTTGGACATGGGCGAGTTGCGTTGCGTTTTTCGCCGTTTTTATGATGATATTGTTTTGCATTTCGCACACAGGACTCTTTCGCATTTGGTGCGTGCGTGGATTAAGTCTAGGACCAGGTCCGCTGATTCCTGGAAGCCATGGAATAACTCGCGACATGGCCGCATCCTGGGCTGAATTTTATGGTTTGTCGTCATAATCACCGGCCCAGCATCTCGTCTTTGGCAGCGGCAGCGGCAGCGGCATCTCAGCTGAGCCAGTGACACACTCAACCGGGCGACGACTGTCACTTGATTTATGCAACCGAGCGAACGTGACTCGCCTTTGCGCTGCATCCCAGCCATCCCGGCCATCCAGTCAGCCCTAAAAGGCTATTTGTTTTTGTTTAGACATAACGGTTTTACAAGGAAGCGATTCATGACAAATTAGGCAAATTTACGTGCAGATAAGACACAAATATATCAAAGAGTCGATGATAATAATCAGCAGCATCATTGAAGAGTGGAAGAAATTATGATCGGTTAATGAGTCTTCCTTAGATTTGATTTGGGCTGCTCTCAATTGGTGTCCCTAATGCAAGAATTGGCTTTTTCTTCTTCTATTTTACCTAAAGAGAGGGGAAAAAGGCGAGTCAATAGTCAATATATAGTGGTGACGCCAAGCTGCTGGCTAACGGGAGCGGCAAACCCTAACTTTAGTATTCTCGAGGTTTGATGCTTTCGTAATGTAACGAAGGTAAGGTCACTATGATCAGTGAATTCGTGCCCGAAAAGGTTCAACATAATTGTGATTTCTACTAAGGCTAAAATAATCCGCAAACTGTTTGAGTAAAATTAAAAATTTTTAAATTAATATCAGTATGGAAGCGTACTCTCTGTTTAATATAGCCGACAGTCCCGTAGCTGGTTGTGGGGCGAACTTTAGTTTGAAGACATCTAAATCGAAACAGTTGAAAATTTTGATTCTAAAAGAAATGAAGTTTTTATACCTTTACAAATGCTGGTTGTGAAATCCAAAAATCAAAATTGTTCATTAAACCCATATTCATCCAATATCGACCAAATTTCTTAAATCTGTTTGATATCATATCAAACTAAGAATATTTGAAAACAAAAACCGTTTTTTCTCAATGAGACCCATTTTCTGACCGATCAGTCCTATGACGGCTATCAGATATACGGAGGTGTCACAGAAATCTCTTCCAACCAAATTCCAACACAAAACCAATTCTCCGTGTATAGACTTTTCGGTTGGTTTCAAATTCTCGCGTTTTGTTAGGAGATTTAGCAAAATTCACCACCCAAACAATTTTGACAAGCAAAACTAATTTTGGAACTGTAAACCAAATTATTTTTCTGGTTAGGTTGCATAAAATGAATAAATTATTTAATTAGTTTAAACATTGAAATTTGCGTTTCAATAATTATTAGGAAAAACAACCAAAGTCTTTCATGTCAATCTAAACCAGGTGGGCACACATACGTCACACTTTTACACCTCCTGCCAACTGTTTCTATAATATTTGTTAAGGACGTGTATTTTGATGCACGTGTTGGCGTCGCGCGCCCCGCTAAACCAACCTTGCTCTTTGCGCCACAAATATTTAAGTTTTTAATTTTATTTATGAAGAATATGAATTAAATTTTAACTATAATTTAAAAAATGCATCATAAAACATTTATCACAATCAAAAAATTTCAATTGAACATCAAATTAACCCATAACTAAAATTAGGGAAATTTTTTTGCGAGAGATGCAGCCCTGTTTTTAGCGATGGAACTTTAATTGGAACAGTTTTTCTTTTAACTAGATTTTCAAATAAGAAAATGAAATCTCTTGAAGTTGCGATTTTTTTGCAAACCAACCGAGGTCAAAATCTCTAGAGATTTCTGTGACACCCCCGATAGTCATTCGATATTTATGAAATTTTGCAAATATTTTAAAAAGTATGTTTCCTATGGCAGCTATTAGATATAGACATCCGATCCAGCTGCAGTTTATAAAAGACTCTGTGCAAAAACTCAGCTCGATAGCTTAAAAACTGAGATACTAGCTTGCGTAGAAAATGTCAGTCAGATTTTTTTAGTTATTGCACATTCTTCAAATTGCTATGGGTTGATATGTCTAATGGTTTATGAGATATTAACATAAACAGTTACTGACTTTGACTGCCCACCCTGTGGAGAGTTTTCAGTCAATCTGACTACCCTCACCGATATGCTCTTCAGATTCAATATTTAAAACAACAAAAATAAAAATTTACTTCTAAGAGTATGCTTCACATTTCAACACATTCCAATTGGATTCGTATGTAAATAGCTTACCTCAGAGTGCATGGGCTAAATGTTTGGGACTGTTTAAAAGTAAATGCATGCTTTCAATTGGGAATATAAAATTGAATGCGATTTTACATTATTAAAAAAAAAAATTATAAGCAATATTGCAAGCAAATTAAGAGAGGTACTTTTGGGCACTCTTAACGCAAAGTTGCCATATGTAATAAAGCCCACCAAATGTTGAATTTTTTCCATTTTTTATGTAACCGCTTACGAATGGAAACTTCTTTCTATTTTTAAACTCTGTACCGAAGGTACATAGAGTATATTAAGTTTGTGCAAAAGTATGTAACAGGGAGAAGGAATCATTTCCGACCCTATAAAGTATATATATTCTTGATCAGCATCAACAGCCGAGTCGATATAGCCATGTCCGTCTCGTCTGTCTGAACGTCCGTCCGTATGAACAAACAGGTCTCAAAGATGGTAAGAGATAGAGGTTTGACATGTATAGGACAAATGCTTTTTATACTTGCAGGCAGATGAAGTTTATTTTCAATTTTTGACACGCACCCTCCCGCCCCCGCAATTTGGGCGGGAGGGGGCGTGTTATATACGTTATATCTCCCACAGTTTTGTAGGTAGATGATCCGTACCTTCTAGAGATAGTTAGTCATTAACAATATGTGTCTATTTGCTGAAGAAATGATAAAGATCGGATGAGCGGTTCTCAAGTTGTGAGCAAATAAGTGAATCACCCCGACACCACCCTCCCACCGTTTCACAACCTACGCTGATCAGCTGCGTGCTTTCAAAGTGAACATATGTTGAGCACATGGCCTGCAAAGATTTGGCAGCATTTTTGGACTTTTTTTTGGTTGAGCGAATTAACAAACAAATACAAGTTTATTGACTCAATATCTTTGTTTTACATTCAGATAGAGTATGTACTAAATAAAAATTATATGTTTGTGACCCGTCTTTTCATGAGTAGCAGAAAAATTGTGGTAGAAGTAAGTTGTTTTAGCATATATGGTTTTTGATCAAAATATTACGAAGCTTGTATACGGATAATGTGACTGCAGTGTGGGATGGCCAAACCCTATCGGAGTGATTTGAAACAAACCTCGGAGTAAAACAAGGCTGTCCTCTGCTTTTTGCGCTATTTGTGGATGATATATCGACAGAGCTACCTGGAGGAGTACAATTTGGACTGATGAACTTAAAAATTCTCATGTACGCGGACGACATGGTCCTTTTTGCCGACAGCCCACAAGTCAAGCAGAACATGATTAATGCCGCGCATGCATATTGTCAAAAGTGGAGCCTAAGGATCAACACCACGAAGTCCAAAGTTATGGTTGTTCGAGCAGGGAGAGGTCGTCTTGCGAAAACGGAAGAGTGGAGCTTGAATGGCACGCCCTTAAATGTGGTCAAAGAGTATAAGTATCTAGGAATAACTCTAACATCAAATATGTCTTTTACCAAGCACCTAGAACAAAAGCTGAGAGACTCGAAAACAGCAATTAGCAGCACCTGGCGATCACTTTACTGCAAAAAAATAATATAAGCTCGAGTACAAAATATTATGTGTTATGGAGCAGAAGTCTGGGGTTATGCCAAATATGAAGACGTCGAAAAACTATTGCGATACTTCATTAAAAGAGTGTTTTATCTCCCACAAAACACGCCTACATATGCCATACATCTAGAGACAGGACTTCCAGAAATGTTCGTACACACTCTAGGCACACATTTTCGCTACGTAAACAAAATAATAAAGCTGCATGAGAATAGGCTGCCCCTGTATTGTTGTAAATACACTTTTGGTCGGAAAATCACAATGCTTCAAATCATGGGAAAGTCTCGCTTGGGACTTTTGGAATCCACCTTGACCTGTCGCAGCCCGATACTTGGAGCGTCTCTCAACGTGCCCTGCTACAAGCAATCGATGAACGAGCTCGTCATAGTTTTGAAGTCTCTGCACTAGCAAGCCAAACTCGCAACACATATAGGCAACTGAACCATAACTTGAAGGAAAGCAATTACTTCAAAGACGAATACGACTGCTGGACTATCTCAAACATTTTCAAAGCTCGGACAGAGATGCTGGCATTAAATTATATTCCCCACCATCAGAATGTTATTGAAGTATGCACTTTTTGCAATTTACGGAAGAGGGAAGACGTGGCTCATTTCTGTGCGACCTGTCCAATATTTAAAGAGCTCCGAATCAACATATGGGGAAAATCTGTGCTTAATGAAATGGGGATGAAAACGATATTAAATGGATCAGACTGGAAAAGGCTAGCAAAATTTCTCATAGACGCAACCCGCTACCAAAAAATTATTTACGAAAGCTTTTAAAATAGTTCAAATCAAATTACATGTATGTTTCCAATATAGAATAACTTAATTATGTGTATGTACGTAAAATTTAAGTATACAAATTTGTATAATTTTAATATGCAGACGGCCTTGATGCCATGCTAGTTATATCACCTTCTTTATATGATAAAATATTGGTCAAAAATCAAACCTTCTTTAGAAAAAATATCTACAAAAAAAGGAGGAATAATAATACCTCGACTGGAAGTGTATCCTGAAAAATTAGATTAGACTTTAACGCATTCCATTTAATATTAGTTAATATAATATTATATATTTAAAGTAAAGTGGAACTCCTTGTTGTGAAAAATATCAAAATAAAAAACAAGTAACACCCACTGCTATTGGTGGTATGATACCGAAAGGCCTCCCTTGGTGGGAGGAAAAACGTCTTCGGAATTTACGGCAAAAATCATACGCGAAAAGACAATAGATGCAATACGATGGAAGATTTCATAAAAAGCTTATAACATCTTTGACAAAAACACTAAATATTTGAAAGATGTAACTGGGTTGCTCGATAATTTTGAAAAAACCTTCAATGATTCAGATTCGTCAGATTCTGATTAATAACTTATTTATAAGCACATCTAAATGTTTTTTTTGCTTCATATGCTTAAAATAAATAACTTTGAAATTTAAATGTCAGGAACTCAAATATGTATATGATTAAGTTGTATGGGAGCTATGATATATAGTTGTCCTAAAAAAATTTAAATTTAAAGTTGATAGTTAGCGACCTTTCTAAATCGTAGAATTTGAGTATTGCTATACTCAATTGAAATACTCAAATTAAAATTTAGCTTAAATTTTCATTAAAATATCTATTAAATTACTCGAGTTATTAATTAAATATCGCTAGCAGCGCTGTTTGGCCCACTGTGAGGCGGTCTGATTCTTGGCACTTCGCAAACAAAGTAGTCCAAGTTTAGTTCGAAGTGCAATTGCTTACACGAAAATCTCTAGAGATTTCTAGGACACCACTGAATATCTTTAAATTTTTGGCTCTCAGCCGTATAGCTAAATTTCAATATATGGGCATTTCCACCAAAAAGGTCAACCTAGACCAAAAAATTAAAGGTGGTTAAAAACACAATATTTTATCGAATTTTCATAGGGAAAAAATTAAATTAAACTTATGTACGGTAATATTACATTTACTAATAACCCAATTGGATATATTCGGTTTCACGGCCGTGCTAGCGCAATTTTTGTCATTTTGACTTTAAATTTTGCTTAATTTTTTTGGGAAAAAGTGAGTATAGATTACGTGTACTTTCGCTTTCTACAATCGTTCAACTGGTACAAAGGGGTATACATAAATGCATAAGGAACCATGACAAACTATGGCAATGCAATAAACTGTAAGTTTTTGCTTCGCATTATAGCAGAAACCACATAAAAATTATGATGGAAGAAAATGTCGCGTGCGACATGTAGCGTGCGACAGTGATTCGAATTCAATTTAAAAAAAACTACTTAATATTTTGAAATCAAACGAAATGCATTATTAAGAACAATCAATACATAACATTTTAAAATTAATTGCATTACAATTTTCCATCATGTTTCGCTGAAATCAGTGCTTGAGCTAGTTTTCGAAAAAGTGACTTCTGTCTGTGTCGCGTGCGAATGCCTTACATTTTTGTGATTATCTTGAAAATGAACAAATGCCCAAAATCGATCTTAACACAGATTATAGTGCTAACCAAGAGCTATAAAAATCGCATTTAAAAACAAGTGAGAAAGTCGGTCAAGCCCGACTATATTTATACTCTGTACCTAGAGTAAGAGATAAATGCAGAGCTGTTGCTGCGCTCATCTCTGAGTTCTTTCTCTCCCCCCTCTCTCTCTCTCTCTTTCTCTCTCTCTCTTTTTTCTCTTACATCTAAGATTGTAGGGTGTGGT
Organism: Lordiphosa stackelbergi; assembly: GCA_018904235.1. NCBI lineage: Eukaryota > Metazoa > Arthropoda > Insecta > Diptera > Drosophilidae > Lordiphosa > Lordiphosa stackelbergi. The sequence goes on from JAEIFU010002623.1 coordinate 31,286, forward strand.
GGTGGGGGTGGGGGGGGCCGGGGGTGATTCACTTATTTGCTCATAACTTGAGAACCGCTCATCCGATCTTTATTATTTCTTCGGCAAATTGATACATATTGCTAATGACTAACTATCTCTAGAAGGTACTAATCATCTATCTACAAAACTGTGGGAGATATGACGTTTTCAAAATTGAGGGGGCGGGGAGGGGGCGTGGCAAAAATTGAAAATAAACTTGATCTGCCTGCAAGTGTAAGAAACATTTGTCGCAAACATGTCAAACCTCTATCTCTTACCATCTCTGAGATCTGTTTGTTCATACGGACGGACAGGACGGACGGACGGACAGACGGACAGACGGACATGGCTATATCGACTCGGCTGTTGATGCTGATCAAGAATATATATACTTTATATTGTTTTCTTCCTATCTTCGGTACAGAGTATAAAAATTAAAAAATCTAGGGACATGTTTTTTTAAGTTTGATTGCGCACAAATGTCGCATTCCACATCAGAGAATTGCCCATATGTTTTTCTTGGAAAGGCGGGGGGGGGGCAAAAATAGGGGTATAAAGCCACCCCCCAAAAACATTTGTGTTTCACATGTGTCATCTATGATATCTATAATTCTTTGATGGTAATAATCTAGTATACCGACCTTCTTCTTCTTTATTGGCCATCACAACCGTTTGACGGTCTCGGCCGCTGCAACTAATGCCCACCAGTCGATTCTGCTCCATGCAAGCTGGCACCAGTTTTTCACACCAAGCTTGGAAATGTCTTCTCGCAACTGCTCGTCCCACTTTGCCTTGTCTCAGCTCTTTCGCATTACTCTTGTAGGCCATTTTTGCTGAAGCTTGTTCATCCATATGGGTATGTCCTGGCCAGCGCAGCCGCTGTTGCTTTATGCGCTTGACTAGACTAATGTCCCCATAGAGCTCATACAGTTCATCATTCTTTCGGATGCGAAAATCCTCACCAACTTTCAAAGGTCCATAAATCCTCCAATCTCCGCCTCATCTGCTGATGCTATTGCCTATGCTTCTGCGCCATATTGCAGGACTGGGATGATAAGCGACTTGTAGAGCGCTATTTTCATTATTCAAGCCCGTAGTAGCATCGGTTTGCAAGAGTGATTCTTCTTCGGATTTCCAGGCTGATGTTGTTGTCGCTAATTATCATCTTTCCGAGGTAGACAAAATCCTGAAGAACTTCAAAGTTGTACTCTCCCATTGTAACAAATTGTCCAAGACGCGTAGACTTCTGTTTCGCAGACACTAGGTACTTCGTCTTGTACTCGTTTACCGCTAAGACCATCAGTTCAGACCCCAGAAAGAAATGCTTACCGCCCGTTCGGTTTTGCCGATAAAGTCAATATCATCGGCATATGCGAGTAGCATTACATCATTATTATTAAAGAAGTCACACGATAAGGTATCACCCTGCCTAAAACCTCTTTTGGTATCAGAAGGCTGGAAGAAGTTTGTTCCTATTTTGACGAAGCTTTGAGTGCTTCTCAACGTCATCATGCAAAGTCGAACGTACTTTGCTGGTATACCAAAGGTAGACAGGTATTTAATACCATCGACTTTGATATTTTGGAAATTATCGACAACCCAAATAGTGAACAATCAGAGATGATAAAGATACTGTTCTCTCAAACCCTTGTTCCACTGGAAAACATTCAATCACATTCTCCTAGCGGAATGTGTTCAGTGGGGAACTCTGGCTTAAATATTTGTTTTATTCTTAAACAACTTTGAAGAACAGTGCAGAATACCACATAATTCAGTCTTCAACACGGAATGATTCGAATCGATATGTTTCGACACTTGAATTCCAATCCAAAGTAGGGTACACAGAGGACGCAGGACAACAGACGACCCAGGCAAGCACCGTTAACACTTCCGTTAGCGATTCCGACTCCCACATTGTCTTTGTGTGTGTGTGTGTGTGTACCGGGGGCTATTGTTGATCAGGTGTTTGTTGTGAATAGCGAGCGACACACAAATATCAGGAAATGTCATTATTTGTAAGGGAATTGTAAGGACTTGAAATGACATGAGAAATTTGGTATGTCACACAGGGCCAAGGACATTGCCACACATGGCGTGAGAGCTCAGCACACACACACACCGAGAGAGAGAGAGAGAGAGGGAGGGAAATTGTCATTGCCAGCTGGCTAACTCGCATTCCTCTCCTTTCCTCCCCTCCCCCCACCAGTCCTGCGTTTGTTGTATCAGCATCTTTTTCCCTCTTCTCTTCTTTCGTGCTGTCGTCTTGTTTGCATTGTTCTCGCTCAACAGATTTGATCAGTTTTTAATGAACTTCATTCATGTTTGAATGACTTTGATCAGTTCCGCTCCGTCTCGTCGCGTCTCGCTCTTGTCTTGGGCAAACAATAGCCAAAAAATACTACACAAACCTTTTGAACGCGTGCGCCGTGCGAGAGGCAGCCGCTGCAGCGGACCCACATGGCGCATGCGCAATATTCGGCCTCAGCAGTTTAAGCTAATCCCATCCAGAAAATCACCATCAACGTTTTCTGGTGCGGTTCAACGGCTCCGCATCAGAATCACAATCGTCATCGTCAGAGATCAACGAGGCGTAAAATATTTTTCACCAAGTGCCTGGCTTTTGCTTTTGGATTGATTGAGGGTCCTTCAAAAGGGTACAAATAATCAGAAAATTTTATTAAATGTCCCACATAATGGAAATGGGAAAAAGAGCAAAGAAATGTTTTATTTTTTTTTTCTTGTATTGTTTTGTGTTCTTGTCAGGGCCAAAGATCTGCCTTAAGACGACAGTTGCTTCATGATCATGATGATGATTATCATTATTGAGGCACTCTTGCTTTGATCTTCCACCAGTCCAAGTCCATGGGCGCAGCATCAGCATCAGCAGCAGCAGCAGCAGCGGCAGCGGCAGCAGCAAGTGCAGTGCGTTGCCGCCGCCAAAGTTGACGCTTTGTGTCATTGTCAAGTGTTGCGCCTTGTTTTGTGAAGAAGAATCAGAATCATCGGCTTCGTCAGCTCTCCCCCTGCCCCTGCCCCCCCAAAAACCCTCCGGCAGTTGTTGCTCTATTTGATGTGTGAGTGTGTGTGCAGCTGAGATGGGAAACAAAACGAATTGAAATCATATGGAGATCACAAGATCATCACAGGTAACTTTTGGTTTAGAAAACAAATTTCAAACAATTGTTAACAAAAAAAAAAAGAGAAAAAAATGTGGGAAACCAAACAACAGTCTTGGAGTCAATTGTAAGAGTCCTAAATTGAGATGTATTTGAATCAAAGTATTGTCACGGTCGCCAACTTGCATCCAAAATCAAAGCAAAATATATATAAAGTTAGCTGCGGTCCAAGTTTGTTAACGGCTTAGCCAATCTAGCTAGTAATTGAGCAAAGTTCGGTGAATAGTTCTCAGTTCGATTTGTGCAACTGTTATCCGCTTAAGCTTTAAGAACGTACACTTGCTGCTGAGCTACTGCTGCCTTGTTCAGATAGAATATGTAACACCTGTTACCGCAGAGACACAAAACTTTTCCACCAAGCTTGGAAATGTCTTCACACTTTGATAAATTCTTTATTAATTCAACAAAGCTATAAAAAAATTTCCACCTGGAAGTCTCGCTTAAGCCTGTCAAGTATTCTGAACCTATTCAACTCATTTTATTTATCCAGACTGGCACCTTCTCAGCTATTTCCGTTCATTTTAGCGATTAGATTAGCTTCACTTCGCTCCCTTTACGTCACTAGCGAAATTTCAAATTGAGGAATGTCCCAGCATGACCCAGTTGAGCTCTATTTCCTGGAAATCATGTCGCCAGTCAAATCAAATATTTTCCACTTAAATTTTGCCTAGAAGTCAGTCGATAAACAACTTGATAGTTGAGAAAGCATTAACATTGAAATGAAATGTGGTTGTTAGGGTTTGTTTATGTACATAGAATTTTATTTATTCTTTTTCCGGAAATGCCGAAGTTTGCGTGGAATGCCTGAAATTAGGTATGTATGGAGGGCCAATGTTATACTTTAAAACAGAAGAAAGCTTCTCTCAGCTTTCATAAGAATGGAATTGAGGCCGTCAGATCGGTAAGATCAAGCCAGCTCCCAGTTCGAGCAGTTGCATTATAGGAATAGGGCTTGCATAAGTGTTTTGTTGGAAATCTTCAAAAAATTTTGAATTTGATTTTTGCATATATTTTAGCTTAGCTTGCAAACAGCTAAACAAATTCAGTATATTTGAAATAAGCCTTGAAATATGTAGCTTTTACTTTTTACATAAAATTAATAGTTGGGAAGTGTTTAAGGAACGCAGTGGCGTAGATAGGGGGGTGATTAAGATGATCAATCCCCCCCCATTAAGTTTACAAATCGGAATTACAGGGGACGAAATCGAAGATGAACTTGACCTCATTTTGCAAAATAAATAATTTTATAAATAAGATAAGGTTATATTAAGGAATACTAATTCCTACCTTCTCTCAGAAACTTGTTAAAAAATTCCTTCGATATATCGCGATTTATAAAGAATTTTCATGCAAAACAATCGCACTGTACATGTTTGGTACATAATTGTTTTCTTTTTAAATGAAATTGGAACATTCAGGTTTTATAAAAAATATGTATTGTTGCTATTATTTATGCATACATCGGATGCAACAAGCAGTATAAAAGTAACAATTTTGTGATGACTTAAGCCTAGTACGCAGAACGACAGACGTCACAGCATTTTACATAGATAGAAACACTTTCTAACAGCACATGAGCATCAAAGCAAAGCCAAGGTGTTTCCAATTATTTGAAATACTGTGACGAAAGGAAATTCTGTCTTTCTGCGTACGGGTCTTTAACAATAAAATTTAATTCTATTCCCATTTTCCAAGCTTAGGTCTCACAGGCAAATTTTTATCGAAAGCTTGGCTAAATAGTCATGATTGCAGATGTTGCATGACTTAAATCTACAACTATTGTTTCCTAGGAAGGATGATGAAGCGGTACCGTATAGGCAACCAGCTCTTTTTGATGTGTAATGCATAAGTTGTTTAGAGTTGTGAAGAAGCGCAACTTTTTCAGACCTAGAGTCAAATATGGTTGAAAAGTTCGCTAATTTTATAAAAATATAAGCTAAGCTTTTATTAAAATGTGGACACATTTTTTTCGTGTGGGAAGTTAACAAGAGTTCAATGTTAATTGTGTTAGCGGATTTTGTATAAATACTTAAAAAATCTGTCGATTTAAAAAAAAAAGGTTTGACTACGCTTTTTTCTCATGCTTTGCTTAAACATTTTTTTCCCCTTGACAACATTAGTTAAAATATTCGGGAATTATTAGACAAAAATTGTGAAACGGAATTCGTAAATTTTTTTTGAAAAATTGCTCTTTTCTGCGGTCAAACGTGGCAGTTTGCTCATTACATCCCGCGAGATCCTTTTTATGTTTTGTGTGGTTGTGTGTTTTAGAAAAACCCTTTTTAACCAGAAATTATTTTACAAATCATCCTTTTTATTCCCTGCTCAAATTAAAATTTTTAAATTTTGATTTAAAGATAAAGATTTAAAAAGAAACCATGGCTGATTGCCGAAACTTTATTGCATGTTAATTCTTGATAGTTCACGGTCCATCAAAAGAATTTTTTGAGCTAAGGGTGACTTATACTAGGCAATTACCTTAAATTCATTATTTATTTGACATTTGGCGAAAAGCTTGTACATACTTTTGTATTATACAAAACCTGCATTTTTCAAAATTCTTTAAAAAAGCAACCATAGATGAAACCCGAAATTTTTCAATTAAAATTCTAAAGGATTCGCGGTCTATCGAAAGACTCTTTTTTTTAATTTTCTGATAGAAGGCCGGAATACGAGACTATTACCGATAAAAATAAACAAAAGTGAAAAAAAAAACACAAAAAAATTTCGGAAATTCATCACCCCCCTTGCAAAAAGCTATCTACGCCACTGAAGGAACGGATGGAGAATTTAATAGTTTTATTGCCAAATGTATTACAAACTTTTGAAAAAAAGATCTTACAAAAAATAGGTGATTTAGGATCGGGTGCAAACCACTCGGAAATAAGGACTGGTTCAATTCAATTGGTTCATCACATTTTTTGCCGGTTTGGTTTAATCCATGGTTTTGGGGGCTACTGAACCGCGGTTTTGGTTCGGTTCGGTTCGGTTCACTTTTTTATTCATTTAATTAACTAAAGAAAAATATTTTTGATACAAGTGTTCAGATTATTCATTAACAAAGACTTAGGTTTTCAGTTAATCGGGAATGTTCAAAATTTCGACGGCAATTCGTTTTGAAATCCTACAACTTTACATATCAAGTGACGTTGTTGTGAGTTGTTTAGAAACTTTCACGGTTTGAAATCGACTACTGAAAGCCAAGCGGATCAAAATCGTCAAATAATTAAAACTTTCTTTTGACCTGATCAAGTAATCTCTGACATATTTAGCACTTCACATATAAATAAATTTTCAAAACAACAGGAAATAATCCTAAGAATCTTTAGGTAAACGCTTACAATCGATATTTTACTTGTTTAAGGAATTGAATGAATATCCGTTATGCTTTCATTATCGTTTGGAATTTTGCTGTATATTAACATTAAATGAGATCAAGCTACATTTTTCCCTTCTTCTAATAGCAGGCTTGATTCCTAGAATCTAAGAAATCAAATTCAAAAATAGTCGGAGCTCTTTTTTCCAAAGAGTTGACAATTACTGAGCTATGTCGTTCTCCCTTTTTCCAACCTTAATTTTGCATGCCTACCAGCCATAGAAATTCTCATAGTCATTTTCTATTTCAACCCAATCTCAATTAAAGATAAAAAGTTAACGCTTGAGTATTTTGTATGTTGACCCCATAACGGATAATACAATCACGATCTGGCTTATTACAATTTTGGGTCGATTGGTTAGATTAAGGTTGATGTTCTTAGTTTTTTACAACAACTCTGCTTTTCCAAGTATTTCCGTAATATTTTAAAGCTAACTGCTGATTTTGCTCACTATTCGCCAGTAACTCAATATCTAGCTAAAGTGAACCGAACCGAACCATTTTATTTTTCGGTTTTTGGTTCGGTTCAACATTTTTGAAAACACACCGGTTCGGTTTACGGTTCGGTTCACAAGCACAAAAAGCGGTTCGGTTCGGTTTAAAACCGGTTCGGTTCAGAACCGGTTTGCATCCCTGTTTAGGATCCAAATCTGTGCCAAAAAATAGGTTTAAAATTGCTAAATCAATCAAACCATTCAAACCTTGTTTAATAATTGTGTTTTTTCGAAACGATTAAGCTAGAACAGAGTCTGGAGCGTGCCTTTCATCTGTGTATACAATACTGCTCTGCGGCAGCGACGTATACACACCGACAGTATGCGAGCTTAGGCTGCCTTCAAACTATTTGACACATGAGACATGATAGTCTAGAAGTCCTGCTTTATGTTATGCTTTAAATTTAAATAGCTTGTCAAATTTATAGAATTTTATGGGGAAATGCAGGCCTACTAGATATCATGGGTCATGTGTCGAACAGTGTGAAGGCAGCCTTATACTGCGATCACTTGCAACAAAAATAAGCGTGGCCGGCCCCTGAGCTAGAATCACCTCGCTTGATCAGCGGTGCTAACAGAGATGAAATGACAAAGAGAGAGAGAGAGAGAGAGAGTGTTTGTTCCGCCAGGGACAAAAGTTCAAAGTGTACTTGCAAACATATTCAATCAGACGACTCTCGCTTAACCGCATGATGCGCTGAACGGTATGACGCTGATTTTATTCCAAGCTGAGTTTTGTGCGCTTTTTCAACTGTTCGATTTGTTTGCCTGTATAATTTTATTCAACGTGGAGTTATGTTGATTAATTAAATGTGAGTAAGAATTGTGGTGTATGATGCAATTAAGAAAATAGCGAATTTTGCAGTTCTCTGTTATGTATCGAGGTCAGGTATAGGCAAAGGGAGCATCTAAATTGCCATTGACAGATAGCTTGCAAAAGCTTTTTTTGTGCTTTAAGTTCAAACAGAGAATAAATAGCTATTAAGATCGTTATTTGTCCATTTATTTGAGCTGACCTACATATACTTTGCAGCTGACGTCTCTGTTGCCATTGCCGAACCCTGATATAGGAACTTATATCCAAAATTGGGCTAATCTTATTAGAAACATTTATGTGAAAAATCTTTTATTTCGGTACGGAAGATATTAGTAGGAGTAATATTTGACGCTGACTTTACAATGACTAAGCTGTGACTTAGCAGTGACTAAGCAGTGACTAAACAGTGACTTAACAGTGACTATATAGTGACTAAACAGAGAGTAAACGGTGACTTAACAGTGACTTGACAGTGATTAAACAGTGACTAAGCAAGACTAGACAGTGACTAAACTGTGACTTAGCAGTGAGTTAACAGAGACTAAACAGTGGCTGGACAGTAACTAGACAGTGACTGAACAGAGAGTAAACGATGACTTAATAATGACTAAACAGTGACTTGACAGTGATTAAAAAGAGACTAGACAGTGACTAAACTGTGAATTAACAAAGATAAAACAGGGGCTTGATAGTAGCTAGACAGTGACTTAACAGTGAACAAAACAGTGACGTATCAGTAACTAAAAGTGAAAAAACAGTGAACTAACAGTGACTAAATAGTGATTGAATAGTGACGAAAACTTGTCTAAACAGTGACTAAACAGTAACTTGAAAGTGATTAAACAGTGACTAAACAGTGACTAAACAGTGACTAAGCAAGACTAGACAGTGACCAAACAGTGACTTAACAGTGAGTTAACAGAGACTTAACAGTGGCTTGACAGTGACTAGACAGTGACTTAAAACAGAGAGTAAACGGTGACCTAACCTAAAATTGACTAAACAGTGACAAAGCTGGACTAAATAGTGACTAAACTGTGACTTAACAGTGATTTAACAGAGACTAAACAGTGGCTTGACAGTGACTAATCAGTAACAAGACATAGACTAAACAGTGACTTTGCGCAAGACTAAACCAGGCTTGAAAAATAAACCGCAAGTGATCTTGTGTGGGTATTTCCACTCCCTGTTAGTTTTCTTCTTTTGAAAGATTGCCATTGCTGATTTATATACCTGCCATTGAGGGAGCTTGTGCTTCTGATATTAAGCCCTTAAATTAAGCAACATATTTTCACATCAAAGCCTCGTCTTATTTATTATTGTTTTCTCAAAGACTTAAAGTTAAAATTTTGCTGTGATTCATACTCTATGTTATACATCAGATCGAAAAACTGTTACTTAGACAGAAGGTTAAAACTAACTAACAGCCCAACGAACGTGACAGATTCATTCACAGCAAACACAGTCACAAAATAAAATGTTTTATTTCAACTATTTTTACAACGAAAATGCCAAAATCAAACTTTGACCTTTTCCAAAACTGCTACAAATCAGTT
>JAEIFU010002624.1:0-40699 GCA_018904235.1 Lordiphosa stackelbergi
TGATGAAATCTTTCGCATGCTCAATTCACCCACACGACAGGGACGCGCTCCCGCCGCAGCTGCTGCTAACCACCCCAGCAGCAGTAGAAGAAGCAACTGGCAGAGTGCTGTGCTTCGTACTATGCGTGAAAATGGGCGTCCTAATCTTAGTCCTGTGCTGGCACCTGAAAGTTTAGATCTTTGCTGTGACCCAGAGGCGGGCTCTTCCACAGAGGGTAAGCTTTAAGCAAATCAAATCCCCAGCTTATTTCAATTCTAAAATTTCTTTTCTCTCAGATCCGTCCCTGAAATCAGTTGACCCGAATCCGAATATCCCCTTAGGAATTTTGATTATGTGAAAATGTCCTTTAGCGGGCATCGCAACTCGCGTACCATGGTTAAGGGTGCCTGCTTTTGGGGTGATGATTTCATCATGTCTGGTTCGGATTGTGGTCACATATTTATTTGGCAACGGGCCACAGGCAAAGTGGTTAAGACCCTGCTGGCGGATAATCGTGTGGTGAATCGTGTACAACCGCATCCCACATTGCCCTATCTCCTAAGCTCAGGCATTGACTATAATGTGAAACTATGGGCTCCTCTGGCATCGCAACCCAGTTTCAATGAGTCGGAAACTTTGGCGGTGAGTAAACCTAATTGCTGACCCTGATTACTGACATTCTTCTTCATTCTCCTCCTCCACAGCTGATTAAAAGTAACGAGATTATGTTGGTGGAGACGCGTGATACCATAACTGTACCTGCTCAAATAATGATACGTATATTGGCCAGTCTGCATCAATATCGACGTCTTATGCATAATGCAGGCAGTAGTTCGGGTACGGGCAACGTGAGCGAGCCTATTGATGATGATCAGGATGATAATGACGATAATAATAATAACAATAATAATAATAGCAACAATCACGCTGAAGTAGTTTAAATATAAATCTAGTCAATATGCTTTGTTTTGTATGCCTCCTTCTTCTTGCTGGGTCGCGTCTCCGTGCACACCCATTCCACGCTTACATAGAACCGATAGGGACAGCAAATGTACAGATATATTTCCCTCTTTCTTCTCCCACACCCAAGGTAAATTTACTCTCAATACTCTCAAGCTGGTCGGGACTTACTCTACTCTCTGCCTGAACGCCCTTGGGCCCTTGTAGTTAGTGTACATAACGTTCCACGGTTCAAGATATACATTTATGTTCCTTTTTAGTTTAATACCGACACCAGGTGCCATTAAAAGATGCATATAAATATTGTTTAAACACGTTTTCGACTTTCTTATTTAAGGGATGGGCATACCGAGTACTATATCACAGCTTGATCACCTGCCTCTTGGGGAATCAAACCGTAACCGTATACCGAAAACAACCGATTAAAATTCAGAGCTATCCAAATTATGTGGCATAAACTCTAAAAATAAAGCTAGGCCGTTGAAATTTTGTGTAAATGTGTCTTATATTAAACTAAAATTTCGGAAAAAAAAATGTCGTTAATTGGGCCACGCCCTTTCTTCCCGCCCTTACAACTACCTGAAATGGTATGGACAAAACGTCACATTTTTTATAAAAATCAAACTTTTTTGATGTGCAATTTGGCACATTTGACAATTCGAACATTGGTACTTATGTGTATTACCCACGCCTCTGCCACTTGCCCCTTTCCAACCTCAAATTAGTCTGTAAGGCAAGTTCGAGGCCAATTTCTTTTCAATCGTAGCCCTCCCTCAGTATAGCTTAGTTTTTGTCGTCCCATATTGGAGGGTAATGATCTTGCAGTATTTTCATGATCAATTTCCACTATCAAATTTTTTAAAAGCCATTCTGAGTGCATGGTTTTATCTTTTAATTTGGCTTTAACTTGAAAGGCTGACTTTCGGCGCCTCAATGAGGCGTTATCCATGGTAGACTTTTCCTTTCTTGCCTCATAACCTCGGGATATTAAAAATCCACAAACGCTTTTTACGAAGTTCTTTATACTGTGTTTAACGATATTGTGCCCCTTCGGATTTCTTCTCCTGGAAATACTTTTTTTTTATTTTTATAAAAATAAAAATTATACAAAAATTTAAAAAATCTGGATCCCGCGAGGATTTTGCCAAATATTCGGTGGCACGATCCAAATTTATGGTTCTCAACTCAGAATGCTATAAGGACTACTTGGTCAGGTGTAAGTTGAGCTTTCAGGATGACCCAAAGAAGTTCTACAACTTTGTCAATGCTAAAAGGAAATCCTCTCAATTCCCGCCCTCCCTCTCTTTAGATAATGTATCGGGTGACAACGACTCTGATATTGCCAATCTATTTGCAACTTTTTTCCAACGATGCTATTCTGCATCTGCTAATAATTTTGTCTCTAAATATCCTTATTCTGTGGCAAATTCCAACTGCATTGTATGCCCTGTAGTAGATGCAGATAGTGTTTTATCCTGCCTACGAACAATCAAGTTCTCTTTCAGTCCCGGACCTGACAAAGTTCCCAGCTGTGTGTTGAAACTTTGTGCTGACTTCTTATATGTGCCGCTCTGTAAACTATTTAACATGTCTCTTCAACAGGGAGATTTCCCTAGTCTTTGGAAAGAGTCCTATATCATTCCTATCCATAAAAAGGGACCAAAGTCAATCATTTCGAACTACAGGTGTGTATCGAAACTCTCGGATATTCCTAAGCTTCTTGAAAAGATCCTGACTCCCCAACTACAACATTATTGTCGTTCGGTAATATCCGTATCTCAACATGGTTTCATGAAGAATCGCTCTATTTCTACGAATCTACTTGAGTTTACTACTCTTGTAAACAATGGGTTTGTCAATAAGCAACAAACTGATGTAGTTTATACTGATTTCAGCAAGGCTTTCGACTCAGTTAATCACGAGCTCTTAGTACATAAACTGTGTCTGCTCGGCTTCCCACCAATCCTCCTCAACTGGATAAAGTCTTACTTAAGTGATCGATCTCAACGAGTTCGTTTCAAATCAGTACTATCCAGCTCCTCCATTATTGTACTATCTGGGGTCCCCCAAGGTAGTCATTTAGGCCCCTTACTATTTAACCTTTTCATTAATGATATCCCACAGGTTTTATCCCATTCGCAGGCACTAATGTATGCGGATGACCTCAAACTTTGTTTGTCGTATAATGACCCTACGTCTCCTCTACTCTTGCAATCCGATTTAAACTCTCTTCACACCTGGTGCTCGGTTAATAGCCTTCCTCTTAATCTCAGCAAGTGTAAATGTATGACTTTTAGTCGTAATCAACCATATGAGTTTGATTATATGATTGATTCCATCCCTTTGGAACGTATCCATAAAGTTGATGATTTGGGTATACAATTTGTTCCCAAGTTATGTTTCAATAGTCATATATCAGTTATCTCAAACAAGGCAATGGGAGTTCTCGGATTTGTTAAACGATGGTCGAAGGAATTTAATGACCCCTATGTCACTAAGCAACTCTATGTCTCACTAGTGAGACCAATACTTGAATATGGGTCGTGCGTGTGGTCTCCTTATTACCAAAAATATCAAGATCAACTGGAATCGGTTCAAAAACAGTTCTTAATTTTTGCTCTTCGAGGCTTAAACTGGGATTCCACCATTCATCTTCCTCCTTATGAGGACAGATTACGCCTCATCAACCTGCCTTCTCTTAAGAACCGCCGAACTTGCCATAGTGCTCTTTTTATTCATAAACTCCTGTCAGGAGATATCGACTCTATCGCTTTGTTATCTAATATAAGTCTTGCAGTCCCACAACGCGTTACTAGAAACTTTTATCCTATTTATCTACAGCCTTGCCTTACAAACTACGCTCATCACGAACCCTTCCGAAGCCTTTGCTTAAACTATAACTTGCATTACCATATTTTTTCATCTCAATCCTCCTTGTTTGTACTAAAAATAATTTATTGTCGTTCCTAAGTAGGCCCTCTTAAAGTTAGACAGAACATTGTTAAACTATAAATAAATAAATAAATAAATATTTTTCATGGCTCCGTTTTGTTTTTTAAATTTTTTTGTATGTGCTTGCGATTTAAGCCATTCACTTTTAATTGTCAGATAGAGTCAAGATATAAATCGAAAGGCAATTGAACTGCCAGTAATCGCGTAAAACATTGTTTTTAAATCGGTTTAGTAGTTTGAATAAAATATTTAAAAAAAATCGATTTTTGCTCGAAAATGCGAGAAATTTCATTTTTGAACGCCTGGAAAAAATATAAAAAAAATAAAAAAAAACTATTTTTTTAATGAATCGCACTTCTACGAAGAAAACCAGACTACGATTGTCAAAATCTATGAACAAACACAGGAGCTGTGAGCAATTAAGTGTAAAAAAATGTGGTATTTTCGTGATTATTAAAAAATAAAGTTCGGTTCTTGATTATAATTTTTATTCTGGCTTTTCGCTGACTTCATAAAATGACCAAAAGACGAAGAAAATACATGTTTATTTATTTGAACACACAAAATACTCAAATTTGACTGTTAGTTCCTCTGCTTAATTTGCTGTGAAACGATTTTCCTCACCAATACCTAATAGTCTTTGTAAAAGTGCGATTCTTAAGTAGAAAAAATAAAAATATTTTATTTTGGATTTTTTATATTTTTCTAGGTGTTTAAAAAATGAAATGTTTTGCATTTTTGAGCAAAAAAATTAAATTTTTTGAAATATATTTGATCGTTAAATTAAAACTACTAAGCCGATTTGAAAACATTGTTTGACGCGATCGTTGGCAGCTGAATTACCTATCGCTTCATATCTGGCTTGACTCTATCTGACAATTATGAGGTCAGATATACTTTAAATGTAAGACGTACCGAAACAAAAGTGAAAATCATATTTCAAAAAACGGAGCAATAAAAAATTTTGAAATTGATTTTTGAATTCCAAACTACACTATTTTTATTTTTTTTATTTTTGTAAACTAGTGATATCAATCAGATTTTCTTCCGAAAACTCATATGTCACTAAAAATGCATATTATTCGATTAAGGGCAAAAAATGGGCAAAAAAGATTAATAACACTTTATACCAGGGTCTTTAACAAATAACTTGCCATTTGTAGTTGCATGCGCCTACATGCGCCGCAAAAGTATTACCCCACGGAACACAATTACATTTGTTATTTTTCTGCAAAAAAACACAATGAACAAAACAACAGACAACAACAATAAAACACAAAACTCGTTTCTTATCACAGCAGATATCAATTTTTACATACCGTGAGCTTCGTTTTCATATTAAACTTGAATTTTTTGTTGAAGCTTTGCCTATTTATTTTATTTGCAAATACAATAAACTTTTACGTCAATTTTTACAAGCACGTGCTTTGATAAATCAACTGACTTCGGAGAGCTGCCACAAGAGAAGTGGTGCCACCCAGACGGAAAAAAATATTTTTAATCTAATTGAAGTATTCACTTTCAATAATTGGAGTCACTTTTGAAATTAATACCATCGATTTTTTTGACTTTATGCCAAAAAAATCGTCATTTCGCCCAAAGTGCAATGTGGCAAACATTTTAGCAAACCTGCTCTGCTCAACCGCCATCTGGTACACACCCAGGTTAAAACCATTTGCTTGTCCCATCTGCTCCAGTTCTTACACACAAATGAGTTCCCACGGCTTCATCAACTGAAGAAACATTCGGTCCCCTTGCACACAGAGCCTCTCTCTTCCTCCATAGCTCAAGAGGCTTTGGCCGCGCTCCAACTTGCAGAGTGGCTTGAAAAAAACAGCAGGCCGTCTCCTCGATTGGTCCCTCAAACCACTCTAGAGGTACAGCCCATGGTTAGTCAACTAGTGGAGCTTAGGGATTAGTTAAATCCTGACCATGAAGCTAAAATCGTACTCACCCAGAGAATACAACGTTCGGGCCAGGGTAAATGCTATTATGTTTGTGAATTTTGTTCCAAGGAGTTTCTAAAAAGCTACGATTTGATTAGACATCGACGCGGTCACACCAAGGAGAAGCCTTATACCTGCCTGCAATGCCTTAAGAATTTCGCCACCCAAAACAAATTGAATGAGCACAAAATCGTTTACACTCTGGGGAAACCCGCCCTAAGAAAACCTCATGCTCAGAAAGAACTCAAGGCACTTGTGCCGCCGCCCTTAATCATTAACAGAAGCTAAATATAAATGTGTTTACTGTGAACGAGCATTTAAACTTAAGTTTAATTGTCGTAGTACATGTTGAGGCACCTTCAGAAATTGTTAAATGGACCTGTTAACGCCCCTAAAAGAAGGCACAACTGTCTGCAATGCAACAAAACCTTTCAAAGATCCAATGATCTCAGCCGCCATCACTTACCCACAGCAAACTCAAATCACACGTTTGCCATCTCGCCAGCAGGCATTCTCTTAAAATCCTCCCTCTCCCGGCATATGCTCACCCATCAGCCCACACGTCCCTTACTTTATTGCCAAGTCTGCGGCAAGTCTTTTCAGTCTCAAACTTCTCTGGATCTTCACCCACGTCTTCATACTGGCGAGCGACCCTTTGGCTGTGAAATTTGCTCACAAACTTTTTCGCACTTCTGGCCATCGGTTGGAGCACATCGTGCAGAGAGACATCAATCGAAACTTTCGTTATAAAAAGAGTCTCTTCTTGTTTTATTCATTTCATCATCATCATATATATAAGTTATCTAAGCTAAGAAAATTGGGAACTAAAGCCCGGCGAAGAGCCGTAGTGGAAGTGCTTGTCAAATTCTTGACTTCGGGAAAATTCGTTGCTGTTAAGCTTCTGACGCTTGTCCGCCAATATAAAGTCATCCTCCTCGACCATCTCGGAATCGCCACGCTTACGGCGCAATTGCTCTGGCACTGCGAACTCGACAGATTCATCCATATCGTGCGCCTTATATACCTGATAATGGGGATCAATATATTATATTTGTTAGATCTGGAAATAATAAAATATAATAAAATATATGAAAACTACGTTCATATTTTATTCTGCGGCTGTGTAGTCAATTCTGTTTTTCTTTTTATATACTTTGTAATAATCTTTGTAAAGCCAGTTACATTAACGATGTACTATTTATTTATTTAATGTTCAAAAAAATATATATACTATCAGAGGCGTAGCGTTTTTGTGTTTTCCGGGGCGGAAATCGACTTTGCCGCCCCCTCCTTCTTGAATCGCTCTACATCTTAAACTTCGTTCTAAAATTAAGTTATTCTTATTCTTTGCAAATGCCGCGAAATCGTTTTTTACATACCTCCTTAACCAAAATTTAAATAAAAATTGACTTCGATGGACCGGAAACAAAATTATTTCGAGGTCGAACATAGTTTTTGATATCAAATGCGTTTCAAACTAACTTTCATTGTAGTCTGCCTGCAGAGGTTTTAACTGGTGGCTGATATTATTGGACGAGTTGGACTACGTTTTTTTGGAAACATAAGATACCGAATTTGCTTAAGCTTAGAAAGAGAACATGAGATGGTCCTGCCATTGTACGCCATTATGACCTAAGAAATCGAAAGTAGTCCACTATGGTATTGTAAACCCCAAAAATTCGGAAAATATTGCGAAAACGATGGGTCGCGAGCTTTGACGAATTAACGTGAAAATATTATTTGGTGTTTGTTAATTGTTCTTTTATAATTGACACTATAAATTTGTGTTTTTTCCATGTAACAAAGGATTTAATAACTCATTCTGCATTGATTAAAAGGTATATCTGAAAACAACTTTCTGATTTTGCTCAAAGGTAGAAAATTTTGGTTTTTAATATGGAAAATGGTTATTTTTTTTTAATTGTTCAGTTGACACAACATTTGTTTCATAAGAAATTTTCAAAGCATACTACAAATCAGCGCCCCCTGTATACGCCCTTGATAACATAATCAATATATTGGAAAGGCTTGATAGGAAGAAGCAGGATGAAATAGTGGAATATATGGAATCCCCAACATCTTTGATTAAGTCAAACACAAGGTCTAAAAACTGTAGCATTTTTGACTCCGTCCATTGTAGACCACTGATCTTTAATCCCTTTAAACAGACTCGTAAGCTTTCAAAAATGCACTCAAGAAAAATTTATTTTTTTTACTAAATTTTGAAGTGCAGAATCTTGCAATGCTCCCCATGTTGAAGTAACAGTAGATTCTAAATAACCTTCAGGAATACCACTATGTATTAATTTCAGAGAATAATCAATATATATTTTGTAATTATTTTGCCGCCCCAAAACTTGCAGCCCTGAAACTCGGCGACACCAGAAATTGCCGCCCCTAAAAATTCCCCCCTCTCCCCCAAGCTACGCCACTGTATACTATACTACTACAGGGAAATCCGTATCAAACCTTTAGTTTCTAATTACTCTTTACTCGACGAATTCAAATCAAAACGTTGTAATCTGATTAGCCCAATCAATTTGATACAACATTCGACAATTTTTGTAGAAATTGAAAACCAAAACAGGCCAGTGGAAATGATAAAAAAAAAAAATACTTTCGATGGACCGCGAATAATTAAAAATTTTTAGACAAAATACTTGCGGAAGAGGGTCATTCATGGTATCTTTTAAACGAATTTTGAAATATGCAGATTTCCTTTTCTTCAAAAAACAACGAATTTGTGAACGACCCCAAGAATTCAAGGCCTTGTATAGGTCCCCCTTTGCTCAAAGAATTTCGTCGATGGACTGCGAACTATAAAGAATTATCATGCAGTCAGCCATAGTTTTTTTCTATGTCTGTTTAAAATGCGGGCCAGATTGAGTGGTCGTAAGAACAGTTGATTTAATATATTTTATTATTATCGGTGAAAAAGGTTTTTCACAAATTCGCTCCCACACTCTGGCGGGATGTTAAAAATCGAATTGCCACTTTTGTCCCCAAAAAGAGCAACATTTCGTATATATATACAAATTTCGTTTCCACCCGCAAAAACACAGACCGCAAACACCAAATTTTTCAGCGAATATTGTCAGTTAAGTTTAATTTTTGCAGGAGAAATATGGAAAATGAAGCGCCGCAGGAAAGATTTTTTTTCGTAAGAGTAACGTGTCGTCCGCAATCCGCTCAGACAATAACCATTGAATCAGCAGATCAACCAAGGATTGCTGCAACTTTGGTAAATGCCACCCACGTGACCAACGAATCGATCGGGGGCCGTTCCTATGAGGGTGGAAAATATCGAAGAGCCCGGCTGAGTCTCTATGAAATCGTAAATGAATTTGATTAATTCTTCTTCCAGGTATCCTTCTTGTAAGCCTCATGGCACGCCAGTGCATGCCATTTGCCGTTTTGTACGGACTTGTCCTGTTCCCTCATCAAAGACTGCAACATGGTTTGCTCAATATGTTCCTGCAGATCCGCGGCCACTAGCTGGCAATGACGAAGCTTATCCAGTCATTTATGGACAGGCACAGCAGCAAATTGACGAACTTGTGGCTCGCGTGGAGAATCTACAAATTAGCACAAGGCCACCACAGTCTGCGGATTCTCAAAGGCTTGCGCCAAAGCAGCTGTGGACTGGCAAATGCTTTCAGTTTCCGGGCACAAAAGTTCACCGATAATCAGCAGATTATCGTTGACTACTGGACTAGAAAGCAAGCCAGTCCACGGCTGATTTGGATCAAACCTATAGGAAGCCTAGAGGAATGTGATGACTTTGTGCCACATTGTAAACTCTCCACGACAGCCAAAAGTTCGTCAATATGCGACTGTGCTGCTCCATAAACGACTGGCCAAGCTGAGTCATTGGCAGCTACTGCCCGCGAGACTGCAGGAAGATATTGAGCAATGCATGTTGCAGTCTTTGATAAGGGAGCAAGACAAGTCCGCACAAAACAGCTGCGAGGCTTACAAGAAGAATACTTGGAAAAAGAATTAATCAAATTCATTTACGATTCCATAGAGACTGAGCCGGGCTCGATATTTGCCATCCTCATAGAAACGGCACCTGATAAATTTGGGAGCCACGCGGGTGACATTTCCCAAAAGTTTGACGCTATTCTGGTGGAGGCCGAGTCTCGTGGTGCTTTGACTACGCCCAGTGTCTCCAACATGATGGTGTCGATGTCCAATCTCATGCGCTTTGTACATGGTCACTCCACTGCCGAGCGGACAATGCTCAAGGTGATGCAGACACTGCATGCCTTTGCCCATAAAGGAAATGTGGATGAGTGATGAGAGCCGTATATGAGCCCAAGTTGCTCAATCATAATGTCAAATGCCTAATGGAATTTTGCTTGGAGATGGCGAGCAATAAGCAAATCGATGAGGCCATAAGTGTCCCGGTGGTGGTCTTTGTGGGACATAAAGATGATTGGCCAGGAGAAACTAATGGAGCCCATACTGACGGTGATATTCGAGATGATGTGCGGCGAGTCGAAGAATGAGGAAGATGATTATAGCGAGCGATTCTTTATGGGTGAAAGCCACGACCGTCCCGTTACTGGCCCTGAATATCTCACTCGAGGGACTTATACCGCCTTTGCTGGAAATGCTTGAGCCCGCTCCGCAGAATTCCAACCCATTGCGCCGTCGTGCAGCCTTCCTTTGCATGGTCGAGGGCTGTGCGGAGACAATTTGTCATAAATATGAGGAGATTATGCTAAACATTATCAAGAGTGGACTTACCGATGCGGTGCCTTCAGTACGCATGTCCGCCCCTTTTGCTCAGGGACAATTCTCCGGACACTTGCAGCCCGACATATCGAAATTTGCTCCACCAATTTTGCCTCAATGTAGATGGGTCACCCCGAGCATAAGCAAATGGATCACATATTTTATGCTTTGGAAACCGATTGCGAGAATCTCGAGAATAAAATTGTGCCACATTTGCCCCTGCTCATGGATCGCCTCAGAATTTCGATTCGTCTTCTCGAGTTAGCCTGGTCGGCCATCTCATCCACCGCCATCGCTGCCAAGGAGCATCAAATGCCCATACTTTCCCCAAATTGTTGAAATACTGAAGGTATATGTGGTCAAGGAGTGCCCTGAGGAGGCCATTGATACTTTGTACTCCATCACCCGTGTGGTGAGCATGGAGAACATGGTGTGACGAGCTAAATGCTTATAGTTCTCCTATCCTAGGGTCCAGATGATTCAGACTGTCGACGTGCCATCTACGCTCTGATGGAATCCCTCTCGGTTGTGGTCAATGAGAGCATGTCCGCTGTATTCCCCAAAATAATGGATCGCATTGTGGAATCGGTGGATGTTGTGCCCCACGTTCAGGACGATGCCACGCATAATCTCTACTTGGACGGGGATAATGTTGAAATCGATTTGAACCATACAGATGATGAGGATGATGATGATGACGATCTGCATGGTTTCCAAGTGGAGAATGATTTTGTGGCCGAGAAAGAAGAGGCCATAACAGCGCTGAAGGATTTTGCTACCAATACGGGCAATGCGTTTGCTCCTGATTTGTAGTCGGCATTCGAGAATGTCTGCAAGGTGATTGACCATCCTCAGGATATTATGTGATATGAGTTGGTGTCCGCATTGAATCACTTAAGCGATAGCGCAAAAGTGAGACGTGCCTGTGAGATAATCATGACCAAGTTTTGTCAAATCTGGGGTGAACTTTTCATTTCTCACTATCACTGAGGTAATCCTTGGCTGCATCGAGAATGCTCTCAATAATAAAATGGCACAGATTCAATGAGGACGACATCATCGGAGACGAGCAGGATACCGAGGACTGTATACATGAGCGAGCTTGTCCTCCATGCTGAGGAACGTCATCAACCAAAATTGTTAGCACATTGTTGGGTTTTGTTTGTTATTTAAATGTTTCCGTGTTTTAAATTTGTAATTTCCATCCGAATAAAATTTGTTTTATATGACTGACTAGTTTGAAAATAAATAAATTAATGAAGAAAAAATGAAATGAAATGAATACCTAGAAGTGACAGTTAATTCAAAGTATGTTCGATTTCGTGTTGGTGGGCCATAAACAAAAAGAGTGTTACCGTTCTTCAAATTTCTGTCTATATATTTTGTTTGGTATTTGAAGAAAAAAGCCCCTAAAAATGCCGAAAAAAATAGAACCCTTGGAGAGAGTATATTGAAATTATCCGCACAGAAGGAAGCATCTCCGACCACATAAAGTATATGGGTGATTCCATGGAAAATCGCCCACTGGGATTTTCAATGGATCGAATGAATTTTTTTCGTATTTCTTGTTGTCAAATAGTATTACCATTCGATTCATTCATTATGAAATAGTAATACTTTCTTGGAAGGTAATTGAATGCCCTATCATTCATTCATACACCACTTTTTAATCCGGTGCTTGACTTCGGCGTTATAAAGGCCACTTTGCATTAAAAAAAAGCTAGATTTTAAGTGCGATTTTAACCACGAAAAAAATTGTGTAAAATTTATTTTATTGCAGGTCACTAAAGATTTATCTATTAAATATACAACGCCACATAATTCATTCAAATCCGTTTAAGAATATAGAAGTTATTGGCATTTAAGTAAAAAATGGAAGGTTTCAAGTATTTGTTTGTCGTAGGAGGCATAGTTAACATTCAAACTATTTTATTCAAGGGCTACTATGACCTACCAAATTTATTTTGTTTCTGGATAAGTTTTTTTTTTTTTTTTGTGATTGACTTCGGTTGAATCAAATTAAATGCAAAAATTACCACTTTTACTTTTCAGTAACGATATCAGATTTAATACGTTTTAATTTTAAGAGGGTAAATTTTTGTGGTTAAATATAGTTAAGTATTTGTACCCCTTGTTAGTTTAGCAGTTCTAAAATAGCGAATTTAAAACTCCTGCCGCATTATAGTGACTTGTGTGAATTTAAATAAACGAAAAAAGGCCATAACTCTGGAACTATTGGATTTCCCATTTACAGCTTAATACAGTAAATTCGTGGATACAAAACCAAATTTAGAGAAAAAAAGAAGAAAAAAACGTCCCCTTTCGCGGCAATTAATTTTTGTTAACTTATTTTCGCGATTTGGAAACCAAAAAAAAAATTTTTTAATTTTTAAGTGTAAGTAATTTGAGATTGATTGGGTTCAGATGTTAATTTACAGATTTTTTAAATATTTTTCTTATTAATGGCTTTGGATAGCAAGCAATTGAAATTAATTAAATTTTTTAAATACGTAAATTTTTAAATCGTTTTTTACCGCGAATTAAACATATTTTGGCAAAATGCTGAAAATACGTATATACTATTTTACAACAAGGAATACGAAAAAAATTCATTCGATCCATTCTTCCATTTTCTTCAAATACCAAAAAAATATATAGACAGAAATTTGAAGAACGGTAACACTCTTTTTGTTTATGGCCCACCAACACGAAATCGAACATACTTTGAATTAACTGTCACTTCTAGGTATTCATTTCATTTCATTTTTTCTTCATTAATTTATTTATTTTCAAACTAGTCAGTCATACAATACAAATTTTATTCGGATGGAAAAATTACAAATTTAAAACACGGAAACATTTAAATAACAAACAAAACCCAACAATGTGCTAACAATTTTGGTTGATGACGTTCCTCAGCATGGAGGACAAGCTCGCTCATGTATACAGTC
The DNA here is from genome assembly GCA_018904235.1 of Lordiphosa stackelbergi. Taxonomy (NCBI): domain Eukaryota; kingdom Metazoa; phylum Arthropoda; class Insecta; order Diptera; family Drosophilidae; genus Lordiphosa; species Lordiphosa stackelbergi. Next base: position 13,530 of record JAEIFU010002624.1, read on the forward strand.
CTCGGTATCCTGCTCGTCTCCGATGATGTCGTTCTTTATTGGAATCTGTGCCATTTTGTTATTGAGAGCATTCTCGATGCAGCCAAGGATTACCTCAGTGATAGTGAGAAATGAAAAGTTCACCCTGACCACGCTCGGCTCCTCATCGTCGTCCATGATTTGGCAAAACTTGGGCATGATTATCTCACAGGCACGTCTCACTTTTGCGCTATCGCTTAAGTGATTCAATGCGGACACCAACTCATATCACATAATATCCTGAGGATGGTCAATCACCTTGCAGACATTCTCGAATGCCGACTACAAATCAGGAGCAAACGCATTGCCCGTATTGGTAGCAAAATCCTTCAGCGCTGTTATGGTCGGCCACAAAATCATTCTCCACTTGGAAACCATGCAGATCGTCGTCATCATCATCATCATCTGTATAGTCCAAATCGTTTTCATTATTATCCCCGTCCAAGTAGAGATTACGCGTGGCATCGTCCTGAACGTTGGGCACAACATCCACCGATTTCACAATGCGATCCATTATTTTGGGGAATACAGCGGACATGCTCTCATTGACCACAACCGAGAGGGATTCCATCAGAGCGTAGATGGCACGTCGACAGTCTGAATCATCTGGACCCTAGGATAGGAGAACTATAAGCATTTAGCTCGTCACACCATGTTCTCCTTGCTCACCACACGGGTGATGGAGTACAAAGTATCAATGGCCTCCTCAGGGCACTCCTTGACCAGATATACCTTCAGTATTTCAACAATTTGGGGAAAGTATGGGCATTTGATGCTCCTTGGCAGCGATGGCGGTGGATGAGATGGCCGACCAGGCTAACTCGAGACGACGAATCGAATTCTGAGACGATCCATGAGCAGGGGCAAATGTGGCACAATTTTATCCTCGAGATTCTCGCAATCGGTTTCCAAAGCATAAAATATGTGATCCATTTGCTTATGCTCGGGGTGACCCATCTACATTGAGGCAAAATTGGTGGAGCAAATTTCGATATGTCGGGCTGCAAGTGTCCGGAGAATTGTCCCTGAGCAAAAGGGGCGGACATGCGTACTGAAGGCACCGCATCGGTAAGTCCACTCTTGATAATGTTTAGCATAATCTCCTCGTATTTATGACAAATTGTCTCCGCACAGCCCTCGACCATGCAAAGGAAGGCTGCACGACGGCGCAATGGGTTGGAATTCTGCGGAGCGGGCTCAAGCATTTCCAGCAAAGGCGGTATAAGTCCCTCGAGTGAAATATTCAGGGCCAGCAAGTCCAGTGTCTGTGTGGCCGTGGTAACGGGACGGTCGTGGCTTTCACCCATAAAGAATCGCTCGCTATAATCATCTTCCTCATTCTTCGACTCGCCGCACATCATCTCGAATATCACCGTCAGTATGGGCTCCATTAGTTTCTCCTAGACAATCATCTTTTTCTTGAGAAGCACCATACGTCCCACAAAGACCACCACCGGGACACTTATGGCCTCATCGATTTGCTTATTGCTCGCCATCTCCAAGCAAAATTCCATTAGGCATTTGACATTATGATTGAGCAACTTGGGCTCATATACGGCTCTCATCACTCATCCACATTTCCTTTATGGGCAAAGGCATGCAGTGTCTGCATCACCTTGAGCATTGTCCGCTCGGCAGTGGAGTGACCATGTACAAAGCGCATGAGATTGGACATCGACACCATCATGTTGGAGACACTGGGCGTAGTCAAAGCACCACGAGACTCGGCCTCCACCAGAATAGCGTCAAACTTTTGGGAAATGTCACCCGCGTGGCTCCCAAATTTATCAGGTGCCGTTTCTATGAGGATGGCAAATATCGAAGAGCCCGGCTCAGTCTCTATGAAATCGTAAATGAATTTGATTAATTATTCTTCCAAGTATTCTTCTTGTAAGCCTCGCAGCTGTTTTGTGCGGACTTGTCTTGCTCCCTTATCAAAGACTGCAACATGCATTGCTCAATATGTTCCTGCAGGTCCGCGGGCACTAGATGCCATTGACTCAACTTGGCCAGTCATTTGTGGACCAGCACAGCCGCATATTGAGGAACTTTTGGCTGTCGTGGAGAATTTACAATCTGGCACAAAGTCATCACATTCCTCTAGGCTTCCTATAGGCTTGATCCAAATCAGCCGTGGACTGGCTTGCTTTCTAGTCCAGTAGTCTACGATAATCTGCTGATTATCGATATACTTTTGTGCCCGGAAACTGAAAGCATTTACCAGTCCACAGCTGCTTTGGCGCAAGCCTTTGAGAATCCGCAGACTGTGGTGGCCTTGTGCCAGTTTGTAAATTCTCCACGCGAGCCACAAGTTCGTCAATTTGCTGCTGTGCCTGTCCATAAATGACTGGATAAGCTTCGTCATTGCCAGCTAGTGGCCGCGGGTCTGCAGGAACATATTGAGCAAACCATGTTGCAGTCTTTGATGAGGGAACAGGACAAGTCCGTACAAAACGGCAAATGGCATGCACTGGTGTGCCATAAGGCTTACAAGAAGGATACCTGGATAAATGAATAAATCAAAATCATCTACGATCCCAAAGAGACTGAGCTGGGCTCCTCGATATTTTCCACCCTCATAGGAACGGCCCCCGATCGATTCGTTGGTCACGTGGGTGGCATTTACCAAAAGTTTGCAGCAATTCTGCTGATCTGCTGATTCAATGGTTATTGTCTGAGCGGATTGCGGACAATTTTCACGCATCTTAAAAAAAAATCTTTCCTGCGGCGCTTCATTTTTCCATATTTCTCCTGCAAAAATTAAACTTAACTGACAATATTCGCTGAAAAATTTGGTGTTTGCGGTCTGTGTTTTTGCGGGTGGAAACGAAATTTGTATATATATTCGAAATGTTGCTCTTTTTGCAGCCAAAAGTGGCAATTCGATTTTTAACATCCCGCCAGAGTGTGGGAGCGAATTTGTGAAAAACCTTTTTCACCGATAATAATAAAATATATTAAATCAACTGTTCTTACGACCACTCAATCTGGCCCGCATTTTAAACAGACATAGAAAAAAACTATGGCTGACTGCATGATAATTCTTTATACAATAGTTCGCAGTCCATCGACGAAATTCTTTGAGCAAAGGGGGACCTATACAAGGCCTTGAATTCTTGGGGTCGTTCACAAATTCGTTGTTTTTTGAAGAAAAGGAAATCTGCATATTTCAAAATTCGTTTAAAAGATACCATGGATGACCCCTTCCGCAAGTATTTTGCCTAAAAATTTTTAATTATTCGCGGTCCATCGAAAGTTTTTTTTTTTTTATAATTTCCACAGGCCTGTTTTGGTTTTCACTTTCTACAAAAATTGTCGAATGTTGTATCAAATTGATTGGGCTAATCAGATTACAACGTTTTGATTTGAATTCGTCGAGTAAAGAGTAATTAGAAACTAAAGGTTTGATACGGATTTCCCTGTAGTAGTATAGTATATATATTTTTTGAACATTAAATAAATAAATAGTACATCGTTAATGTAACTGGCTTTACAAAGATTATTACAAAGTATATAAAAAGAAAAACAGAATTGACTACACAGCCGCAGAATAAAAAAATGAACGTAGTTTTCATATATTTTATTTTATTATTTCCAGATCTAACAAATATATTGATCCCCATTATCTAGTATATAAGGCGCACGATATGGATGAATCTGTCGAGTTTGCAGTGCCAGAGCAATTGCGCCGTAAGCGTGGCGATTCCGAGATGGTCGAGGAGGATGACTTTATATTGGCGGACAAGCGTCAGAAGCTTAACAGCAACGAATTGTCCCGAAGTCAAGAATTTGACAAGCACTTCCACTACGGCTCTTCGCCGGGCTTTAGTTCCCAATTTTCTTAGCTTAGATAACTTATATATATATATGATGATGAAATGAATAAAACAAGAAGAGACTCTTTTTATAACGAAAGTTTCGATTGATGTCTCTCTGCACGCATGTGCTCCAACCGATGGCCAGAAGTGCGAAAAGTTTGTGAGCAAATTTCACAGCTAAAGGGTCGCTCGCCAGTATGAAGACGTAGGTGAAGATTCAGAGAAGTTTGAGACTGAAAAGACTTGCCGCAGACTTGGCAATAAAGTAAGGGACGTGTGGGCTGATGGGTGAGCATATGCCGGGAGAGGGAGGATTTTAAAGAGAATGCCTGCTGGCAGAGATGGCAAACGTGTGATTTGAGTTTGCTATGGGTAAGTAAATGGCGGCTGAGATCATTGGATCTTTGAAAGGTTTTGTTGCATTGCAGACAGTTGTGGCTTCTTTTAGGGGCGGTAACAGGTCCATTTAACAATTTCTGAAGGTGCCTCAACATGTGACTACGACAATTAAACTTAAGTTTAAATGCTTGTTCACAGTAAACACATTTATAGCTTCTGTTAATGATTAAGGGCGGCGGCACAAGTGCCTTGAGTTCTTTCTGAGCATGAGGTTTCCTTAGGCGGGTTTTCCCAGAGTGTAAACGATTTTTGTGCTCATTCAATTTGTTTTGGGTGGCGAAATTCTTAAGGCATTGCAGGCAGGTATAAGGCTTCTCCTTGGTGTGACCGCGTCGATGTCTAATCAAATCGTAGCTTTTTAGAAACTCCTTGGAACAAAATTCACAAACATAATAGCATTTACCCTGGCCCGAACGTTGTATTCTCTGGGTGAGTACGATTTTAGCTTCATGGTCAGGATTTAACTTGTCCTTAAGCTCCACTAGTTGACTAACCATGGGCTGTACCTCTAGAGTGGTTTGAGGACCAATTGAGGAGACGGCTTGCTGTTGTTTCAAGCCACTCTGCAAGTTACGGAGCGCGGCCAGAGCCTCTTGAGCTATGGAGGAAGAGAGAGGCTCTGTGTGCAAGGGGACCGGCGGAGCATGTTTCTTCAGTTGATGAAGCCGTAGGGAACTCATTTGTGTGTAAGAACTGGAGCAGATGGGACAAGCAAATGGTTTAACCTGGGTGTGTATCACCAGATGGCGGTTGAGCAGAGCAGGTTTGCTAAAATGTTTGCCACATTGCACTTTGGGCGAAATGACGATTTTTTTGGCATAAAGTCAAAAAATCGATGGTATTAATTTCAAAAAGTGACTCTAATTATTGAAAGTGAATACTTCAATTAGATTAAAAAATATATTTTTTTCCGGCCGGGTGGCACCACTTCTCTTGTGGCAGCTCTCCGAAGTCAGCTGATTTATCAAAGCACGTGCTTGTGAAAATTGACGTAAAAAGTTTATTGTATTTGCAAATAAAATAAATAGGCAAAGCTTCAACAAAAAATTCAAGTTTAATATGGAAAACGAAGCTCACGGTATGTAAAATTGATATCTGCTGTGATAAGAAACGAATTTTGTGTTTTATTGTTGTTGTCTGTTGTTTTGTTCATTGTGTTTTTTGCAGAAAAATAACAAATGTAATTGTGTTCCGTGGGGTAATACTTTTGCGGCGCATGTAGGCGCATGCAACTATAAATGGCAAGTTATTTGTTAAAGACCCTGGTATAAAGTGTTATTAATCTTTTTTGCCCATTTTTGCCCTTAATCGAATAATATGCATTTTTAGTGACATATGAGTTTTCGCAAGAAACTCTGATTGATATCACTAGTTTACAAAAATAAAAAAAATAAATGACCCATTTCAACTGAAATATTTTTGTAGTGTAGTTTGGAATGGTGATTTCAAAAATCAATTTCAAAAATTTTTTATGGCTCCGTTTTCGAAATATGAATTTTTTTCACTTTTTTGGTAGGTGCTCTTACATTTTAAGCCATATCTGACCTCATAATTGTCAGATAGAGTCAAGCCAGATATGAATCGATAGGTAATTCAGCTGCCAACGATCGCGTCAAACAATGTTTTAAAATCGGCTTAGTAGTTTTAATTTAACGACCAAATGTATTTCAAAAAATTTAATTTTTTGCTCAAAAATGCAAAACATTTCATTTTTAAACGCCTAGAAAAAATATAAAAAAATCCAAAAAAAATATTTTTATTTTTTCTACTTAAGAATCGCACTTTTACAAAGACTATTAGGTATTGGTGAGGAAAATCGTTTCACACGTACCGTAGATGGATCAAATTAAGTAGAGGAACTAACAGTCAAATTTGAGTATTTTGTGTGTTCACAATAAATAAACATGTATTTTTCTTCGTCTTTTGGTCATTTTATGAAGTCAGCGAAAAGCCAGAATAAAAATTATAATCAAGAACCGAACTTTATTTTTGAATAATCACGAAAATACCACATTTTTTTACACTTAATTGCTCACAGCTCCTGTGTTTGTTCATAGATTTTGACAATCGTTATCTGGTTTTCTTCGTAGAAGTGCGATTCATTAAAAAATAGTTTTTTTGGATTTTTTTATATTTTTTCCAGGCGTTCAAAAATGAAATTTCTCGCATTTTCGAGCAAAAAATCGATTTTTTTTGAAATATTTTTGGTTATTATATTCAAACTACTAAACCGATTTAAAAACAATGTTTTACGCGATTACTGGCAGTTCAATTGCCTTTCGATTTATATCTTGACTCTATCTGACAATTAAGAAGTGAGATATGGCTTAAATCGTCAGAGCACATACAAAAAAATGAAAAAAAAAATCTAAAACGGAGCCATGAAAAAATTTTTGAGATCACCATTCCAAACTACTCTAAAAAAAATTTCAGAAGAAATGGGTCTTTTTGGCTGTAAACTAGTGTATTTGGAACAGCAACAATCGAAATGCAGATGGCATAACTGAATACATTAAAGCAGAGATCAACAAAATCGATTTAAGCATAAAAATATAGATCAAGTTAAAGCCAAATTAAAAGATAAAACCATGCACTCAGAATGGCTTTTAAAAAATTTGATAGTGGAAATTGATCATGAAAATACTGCAAGATCATTACCCTCCAATATGGGACGACAAAAACTAAGCTATACTGAGGGAGGGCTACGATTGAAAAGAAAATTGGCCTCCGAACTTGCCTTACAGACTAATTTGAGGTTGGAAAGGGGCAAGTGGCAGAGGCGTGGGTAATACACATAAGTACCAATGCACATTGGGCCAGCGAGCCGATTTTTCGACGAAAATTCCAATTTTTTATAGAAAGTAAACCTATTTTAATAATAAAATTTGAATGTATATACTTTGACTAAAATGAATCAAAAGATTTTAATTGTTTTAATGCATCCCTGAAATTTTGGCAGCCCTTCAAAGTCAGCTGTTTGATTGCATGCGTGCGAAACTATAAAGAGCGGGAAAGTTTTTGTTTACTTGCGAGCGTGCCAAAATTATTGTGGTTTAAACAATTTTCACTAAAATTATGGAAAAGAAAGACTAAGGTATGCGGAATATTTGTATTAAAAAATATTTTGTTCATGTTTGTTAATGTGTTTTTGTGTGCGTTTATTTGTGTTGTCCAAAAGTAGAAAAAAGCTAACCTGCTAACCCGTCTGTTGTGGATTATAACTAATTTTGTGCCAGTTGTGCCAAAAGTAATTATGTGTCATTATAATGCAAAGTGTATATAAACTAATTTTAAAAAGCTTTTGCTCAATTTTGCTCCGATGTGTATAAATCCCTAATATTGTAGCTGTGGTTGAGTTCGCCTATGAGGAACTGCTTTATATCTATGTACATACAAAACAATCGTAGCGCATCTGCCGTTTCGAGTTGGATTTATGATGAACTGAAAGAATTCGACTTAAGCACGGAGAAAAAGGATGAAATATATGACATATATGTCCTTGTATCCATGGATTCCAATGTCGGCAACAGTCCATAAAGTGTTAATGCACGGCTACCAAATAATAGAAGCATAACACCTTCCATTAGGTGTTCTTGGCGAGAACGCCTCAGAGGCTCGCAACAAATACTATAAGAGTAACAGGAGGTTACATGCTCGAAAGAATACACGGCAGAACAACATGGCAGACGTTTTCCACAGAGCAATGGATTCCTCAGATCCTCTTGTGTTGAGCATCTATCTAACAAAAAGATTGGGTCAGCAAAATAAACTACCCCTACCAGCAGACGTAATCGAACTTTTGAAATCACCAAACTTGCTATATTTTTGTAACATGAACAATAATAACAATGTTCCCGTTTCTGATGCTAACAATAGTGATTGCGATTCAGATTCTGACCCAGAAAATCCATTTTCAATAAATATTGATGTAGAAGACGACTTTTAGGAACATTTTTAATTGTAAAATACTTATTTATAGTCATTTTGAATGCATTGTTATGTTTTTCTTAATTTTTTATTTATTTTATAATTTATTTTTATTATTAATTATTAATAAGGTTAAGTGTTAAAAAAATGAATTAAAAACATTTGTTGAGTTTGACGAGTGCTAGCATTATTAATTACCGTACAAGTATCAATAAGATGAAACCTATCTCATATGGGCGGCTAGGGAAGGCGTGGTCAGATCGTTCATTTTTGAAACATTTAGATATATTTTTTATGTGCATCGACACTATCATTTGTACCAAATTTCAAGAACCTAGCTTTAAAGTTTAATTTTTGTCGGGAAAAAGGCTCGTGGTTTCCATGTGATGTGTTGTTTGTTGTATGGATGTACTTTAATATCCACAAAAGGGTGGTTTTTATAAAATTTGGTTTTTTTGTCATACCATTTGTGGTTTTTGTAAGGGCGGGGAAGAGGGGTGGTGCCCCTATTAACATTATTTTTTTTTATAGTTGTGTTTTATATAAACATTTACACAAAATTTCAACGCTTTATTTTTTAGAGTTTATGCCACAAAATTTTTGCACTGGGTTGTAAAAATATTGGTTCTCGAATACCAGCTCTGAATTTTAATCGTTGTTTTCGGTATACGGTTACGGTTTGATTCCCCCAGCACAAGATGTGAGGGGATAGTTCTCGGTATGCCCATCCCTTAAATAAGAAAGTCGAAAACGTGTTTAAACAATATTTATATGCATCTTTTAATGGCACCTGGTGTCGGTATTAAACTAAAAAGGAACATAAATGTATATCTTGAACCGTGGAACGTTATGTACACTAACTACAAGGGCCCAAGGGCGTTCAGGCAGAGAGTAGAGTAAATCCCGACCAGCTTGAGAGTATTGAGAGTAAATTTACCTTGGGTGTGGGAGAAGAAAGAGGGAAATATATCTGTACATTTGCTGTCCCTATCGGTTCTATGTAAGCGTGGAATGGGTGTGCACGGAGACGCGACCCAGCAAGAGAAGGAGGCATACAAAACAAAGCATATTGACTAGATTTATATTTAAACTACTTCAGCGTGATTGTTGCTATTATTATTATTGTTATTATTATTATTATCGTCATTATCATCCTGATCATCATCAATTGGCTCGCTTACGTTGCCCGTACCCGAACTACTGCCTGCATTATGCATGAGACGTCGATATTGATGCAGACTGGCCAATATACGTATCATTATTTGAGCAGGTACAGTTATGGTATCACGCGTCTCCACCAACATAATCTCGTTACTTTTAATCAGCTGTGGAGGAGGAGAATGAAGAAGAATGTCAGTAATCAGGGTAAGCAATTAGGTTTACTCACCGCCAAAGTTTCCGACTCATTGAAACTGGGTTGCGATGCCAGAGGAGCCCATAGTTTCACATTATAGTCAATGCCCGAGCTTAAAAGATAGGGCAATGTGGGATGCGGTTGTACACGATTCACCACACGATTATCCGCCAGCAGGGTCTTAACCACTTTGCCTGTGGCCCGTTGCCAAATAAATATGTGACCACAATCCGAACCAGACATGATGAAATCATCACCCCAAAAGCAGGCACCCTTAACCATGGTACGCGAGTTGCGATGCCCGCTAAAGGACATTTTCACATAATCAAAATTCCTAAGGGGATATTCGGATTCCGGGTCAACTGATTTCAGGGACGGATCTGAGAGAAAAGAAATTTTAGAATTGAAATAAGCTAGGGGATTTGATTTGATTTAAGCTTACCCTCTGTGGAAGAGCCCGCCTCTGGGTCACAGCAAAGATCTAAACTTTCAGGTGCCAGCACAGGACTAAGATTGGGACGCCCATTTTCACGCATAGTACGAAGCACAGCACTCTGCCAGTTGCTTCTTCTACTGCTGCTGCTGGGGTGGTTAGCAGAAGCTGCGGCGGGAGCGCGTCCCTGTCGTGTGGGTGAATTGAGCATGCGAAAGATTTCATCACTCAAACGACTCAAAACACCCGGTTCCAAAGGAGGACGAGCCTGTCCCACATTCGGACGATTCAAACCCTGCTCGGCCAAAGCCAGCGAATTGGGACCCGTATCGGACCAATCCCCACGAAAGCGTAAACGCGGCATTTGCGGCTCCGGATCATCGTCCCGACGCATTTTTGGTGTATAGCAACCACTTCGCAGCAAACTGGCATCATCATAGCCCGGATGTTGTAAATCAAACAAATACAACTGCTCCATGGAGTAGCTGACCAGCAGTTCCGTTTCATCTCGCTTGAATTTCACACAAGTGGGCCGATAATGACGTCGCGTATACTCCATGGGTATGGGATAGGCTTTAATCGGCACGGTGCCACCGCTACCCAGCGCTAACATGCGACGATCATACAAACGTATTATGGAATCTGAGCAGCCAATGGCCATTAAATGTGGCTTGAGTGGGGCCACATCCATGGCGGTCACCGCACAGGGTGCACTGATGTAAATATGCTTCTGGCACACACGTTCCGAGCAGCTGCTCGTTTGGTTAAGATCAAAGCAACGCACTGTCGAATCCTCTCCACAACTGAGAAAACTTTTGGGGCTATCGATCAGAGGCAACACATCGAAAGTGCTGCCAAATTTATGACAATCGAACACACTGGCCATTGTGCCCCCCTCCTCCGACGGCAAGAATTCTGTGTGCAAAACCAAACCTTCACCCGAGCAGGATACAATGGCCTGATCCTGGCTGTGTGGCATAAATCGTGCACTAAATATATGCCTTTTGTGCTGGGTTTTACTCTTCACAGTCACTCGTCCGCTTTTGACCTCGGTTATGACCAAATGATTATCATCCGAGCCCGATACAATCAGTGTTCCCAGGGCATTCCAGTTGACCGTATTCACACAGCCACTGTGTACACTGAGGGTCTGCATCAGATCCAAACGTTGCACAAAGTCCAGGGAATCTGTCAAAGGTCAAGTAGTCAATTATTAGGTTTCATTTCTCTTCATCTCATCACTTACTTTTGCAGCTGGCCTCCAGATTGGCCTGGGCCTGGTCCACACTGGCCTGGTATGCATAATTGTCAAGGCTTTGGTATACACTGCGACGTAATCGGGGATCGCTATCGCTCATTGTCGTCGCCTCTAAAACTGAACAATGTAAAACTATGCATTATTATGCGCCCCAAAAATGTATTTCGTATACAGTAAATGTTCGCTAATTATGTCAAATTTTATATACACTGTCATGCACTTGAATGGGGACAAGCATACAACTATTTGACTGAAACAATCAAATTGAATCAAAAGGCAAATATTTTTTTAGCATTCAGTACTTCATTCTTTACTGAATTAACAACAAAAAGTTCTTTTAAATAAACGTAGTCTTCTGTAAAAATATTTTTTTCAACGAGCTCTTCATAAATGGCATATTTTTATCATGCACTTGAATAGGGACAAACGTGATTTTATTTTTTTTTTTTTAAAACCCCCCAATGAAGCTTATATTTTGACCAGAGATTAAAACCGTAACCGAAACCGTAACCCGTAACCGCTAAAAACACTTTAAAATTTGAAACCGAAACCGTAACCGTAACCGAAAAAAATTACTTTTCTTTAACCGTAACCGTATAACCTTTATTTACAAAACCGGTTATCAGTACCGTAACCGAAACAAATATATGGGTTCATTTCGGTTTTTCCTCTACTAGTACAATGAAAATTTTACATTCATATGAGTTTATGCACTAAAATTGGCTTCTTATTTATTATGCGACGGACTGTTGCTAATGGGCTAACTACGAAGTGCCTGGAATAGCATTGAAGCTAGGTACTCAGACGCTGTAAATTTTGTCGGAGCGGAATTTGTATGATAATTTCCAGAGCCGCTCCGACAATGTAATGTGACCAGGCAACAACTTTCGGATGCATTTTGTGTGGGGCTGGAGGTATAAGCAGTGTTCTTTATTTTGGAGACATACTGCTATAACGAAGATTAGAATTAGCACATTAAACCAGAGGTAATATACATAGCCACAGCCAGCTCCACGGACCGGAGGCGGAAATGATTGTTAAATAAAATGATTTTGTGTAATGAAAGTATGTAGCTAATTTTTTTTGCAAAGAAACATTAACTTTGTGTTTAATTTCAAGACGGGCGTTTTTTAATTCCCTTTCACGAGTGCGAAGGACATTGCCAGTTTGGGCTTTTGCGTAGCACTTTGTCTAACTCTGACTCACTTTGTCGTATGCGTGCTCATGGTGGAATTAATAAGGTGAACCTAGGCATACATATATTGGCCCTCAGCAGAGGGTGACGGCTTCACCTTGTTAATTTCACATGGTGCGTTAGTCAGTTAAACGAAATTGAACATGTTTGATTGTTAGAAAGATTGCTACGCGAGGTAGACATTTTGAAATGGTGGGGAAAAATTCAACAATATTTGCAGATCTTTTTGAGATATCAAAAGTTGTGTTACCAGAACCGCCAACATAAGTAAGTGTTGAGTGTTTGTTTTCAGGGGTAAAATTTACAATGACGCCTCGCAGGACTCGCTTGGTCAGTCAAATTCTAAATGCTAATTTGATATTTAGACGTAATTAAAATCTCGATTACAATTACAATCATTTCTGAGAATAAACATTTGTTACACATAGCGAAAAATAGTATATTCGTTGACCAATGTATATTTATCTAATTAGTTAAACTTAACTCGATACTTTTGCGAATGAAGTAGTTTCTTATATTTTAGTTAAAACTTAAATTGCTAAACTTTAAAACAGGCGAAAATAATGGTGAGAATTCTGTATAAGAAATTTGAACTAAGTACGTTTACTGAATAAACGAGATTCCAAATGGGGCAAGATTTCTCAAAGCAATATTTTATACTAATAACCGTAACCGTAACCGTAACCGAAACCCGAAACAGAATAAGGCTTATAACCGTAACCCTAACCGTAACCCATATCTCACAACCGTAATATAACCGTAACCGGAAAAAAGCGATCGGCCAAAACAGTAACCGTAACCCAAACCGTTATTCGTTTCGGTTTTAATTCTATTTAAAAATACTGTGGTGGGCGGTAAAGCACTAACTGATGAAGAAAAATGCAAAAAAATGTTTTAGGAGTAAATTCTTATGTACTACAAATTGCGTTAAAAAATTGGAATAAGAATTAAAGTGTTGTATGCATTTAAACAAATTATGGAAATAATTTTCTTAAAGACCCACAAGTTTTTCACTCGAGAAATGACTCGCAAAAGTTTAAATTATCCATAGGAAATATTGAGAAAGATTTTCCTGGTTCCATGTCTATTTAACAAAAAACAATTTTAACACGTCAATTAACAAACGTCATTTTAACACAACAATTTCAACATTAACACGGTTCAAACATAACACAAATTCAACACACTGCAATTGTAACACAATGTTTACCACAAGCAATTTTGGCAAAGCTAATTTAATCATTCGTCAATTCAACACACAATAACTTAAGCACGAAGAAACTGAATTACAGTGATCCTATGACCTCTAAGACGGGAATTCATTGATGTAAAATAAAAATTGTAAGCTATTTGCAAGAATAAAAGTGAAAGTGTTTACTACAATCGTGATTTTTATCGTGGACCCTTAATTCCTTGACAACGTAATTTTATCATGAAATATCAAATTTAATACCCATCAATCATAAAAATCAGAAAAACACGGGTAAAGATATAGGATGACTCAATAAGAGTGTAACGATTTATTTCTTAAATTTTGTGTTTTATCAATGTGAACGCTATATTCGCTTGTGTGGCCCTGCAATTTTTAATATCGCTTGTTTAAAAAAATAAATAAATTAAATGACCCATTTCTACTAAAATTGTTTTTTAGTATAGTTTGGAATGCTGAGCGAAAATCTATTAAAATATAAAATAGGTGTGGTAGAAATTGGGTTCTGGGCCATAAGGTAGTGTAGTATATTTTAGCATTCTTTTGCATGTTAAGTAATTGATAATATAGCAATTGGGCTGATTCTGCACATAACATTTTATTTTCTACCAATGTTTGTTGATTTTTACTGTTACTAATGAATGTTCACCATTGATGAATAAAACTTGAGTTTTTTTTACGTAAGCACACCGTTGTTGCTGTGCAAAATTAATGTATGCAGTGGTTTTTCTAAGTGAAGTAAAGCGCGCCGCAGGCAATCTTTCCTATGTAATCTTAAAAATCAACAAAATCACAAGACAAATGCATCTGTGTATATTATATAATTACATTTTAATTTTTAACCTTTTTTGCAATGCATTTTAAGTTTTGATTATATCGGAATTGGGCTTAAAACTACACACAATATTTTTCAGCCTTTCATCGTAGTGATATTTCTTTCGATTTTTTTTTTTGCAATCTCAAGGTCTACTGAATCTGGTCTAGAAATGCATTTACAAATGTTTGTTCCTTTTGAGCGTCTCAATGAATTTTTCACTTGTTGCATGATAGACCTGAATTTTTTCCATTGAAAGCGTTGTCTAGCCTTAACGTTTGTTGGTCCGTGGCGTGTCACATCGACATCTGAGACTAAACTGATTTCGACCCGTTAAATACAAATAAGCAAATTGCCGACTTGTAGAGCAGAGATATTTTAATGTTGCAATTGTGATAAATAATTTTGTTAAAAATGTCTTGTGATGAATTTGTTCCAAAAAACGAATGTTAATATTAGGAACAGATTATATTTTGTTTTTTTTTTACGTGTTGTTCATAAAGCTGAATATCTAAGAAGATTAAAACCCCCTTCATAAACCAAAAAAACATAAAGATCCTCGTCAAGTTTTTCCTCGAAATTATATGACTCGAAAGAAGGAATGGCATACCGTGGAGTTTTCAGTTAAGAAACGCTTCAACTTGTATGGAAATGATGGTTTTCCTATTATTTCCATGATATTCGCTAAGAAGAATCACTTTCTGTCCCGTCACCATAGCCGTGAGAAGGGTGTTGTGGTGTGGCGTACCATCGATAATATGGGACATGTCAAGTCATATAATTTCGAGCAAAAACTTGACGAGAATCTTTACGTTGGGTATTAAGTGGTGGGTTTTTTTTAGTTTTAATCTTCTTAGATATTCAGCTTTATGGATAAGTCTCCGTACCGTATCGATACTTGCGTTTAATTGTAATTTTGAATGATTTTTCTAAGCTGAACGGTGTAAATATGAAGATTTTTGAACAATTCGCAGCTCTGGAGTAAGTGAAAATGTTTTTTTGGTGCGGTCTTTCATGTCATTTGCATAATTTGATGGGTTTTCAAGAAAATTGCATACAACACTTTAGCTTATTCCAATTTATTTTCAGTAATTTGCCTGTACGTAAAATTTCACTCCTTATTCGACATCAATTAGTGCTTTACCGCCCACCATAGTATTTTTTTCTATTTAAAACGTTTATATGTTGACAAAAGATCAACTTCATTGCGCGGAGTTTTACTCAGAATGATGAAATCACGTTTGTCCCTATTCAAGTGCATGATAAAAATATGCCATTTTTGAAGAGCTCGTTAAAAAAAATTTTTTTGTTAATTCAATAAAGAATGAAGTGCTAAATGCTAAAAAATATTTGCCTTTTGATTCAATTTGATTGTTTTAGTCAATAGTTAAAATGCTTGTCCCTATTCAAGTGCATGGCAGTGTACTTCTACTCCATTTCCTCCTTCTTCTTCTTCATTTTTGAAGTATCCCCAAAAGCAGGCAATGGATTTTGTCCAACCGGCTTTTTTAATGATTTCCGTTTAGTTTTTGTAAATTTTCAAAATTCATTTTATTGTTTGTTTACTGTAGTCCCTGAAATTGGCACAAAAACAACAACAACAAAGTATACCTGCAATATTCCCGGGGCTTGTGTTTGTTGTATATATCTGCATACATATTCGTATGGCTGTATTTGTATGTGTCTGTGTCTGAGTATGTGTTGGTTACAAAAAGCTAAAATTATATAAAAACTCAAATGGTTTCAAAACAAAAACAAAGCCACAACTGACGCCAATATAATGCATAATGTTTACTTTAGTCTCCAATTTAGCCACCAATCAATTCCAATTCCAATTCTCTAATCTTTATCCATTTCGTTGTTGCTCTTTGGCCCCCATGTGGGCGGCTCTTACCTACTTTAGATTTGGGCTAAACATTTAGAGCACAATTTCTTGTTTGGTTTATTTTTAATCAATTGATTAGTTATTGCTTATTATTATTAACTTTTTTTCGTTTCAAAGAGAAGTTCTAGAGTGACTGCGGGGGAGGGGGTTTGTTGACAAACAAAATGTCAAAAGTAGTCGAACGTGGTCACCCTAATGCGTTAGTGACTTTAATTTCCCCACATATGGGAAATAATTAATAGGGAAATTGCCCCAAGGCGCAAAGTTGACTTCTTTCTTGTTTCATACGGATTGGATTGGATTTGCGAGACCGTGCTCTGACCCATTGGATTGTTAAGTTTGCCTTAGAGTGGCGGGTGGGTTTTGCCCTTTACTCTGTTGCACTAAAAACGAAAAAGGCAAAAAATTAAGATAAAATACAAATGGGAGTATCAAAATGCAAATGAAAGAGATTGAACAAGTCAAACTTAAGGCAGACGCCGGTCACTAGGAGCTTAAGGAGTTGATGGTCCTTCGAAAGCGGTGATTGATGTTTGGATCTGCCGGGACGTCAAAATCAAGGAAGCGTCGTGGCAGCACCTGAAGAAGCGGGACTTTTGAGGAGGTCCAAAGCTTCAGCACGTTCGCTCACGGATTTTAACGGGAGAGGCGATGCGGGTCAGTGAGAGGCCGCTGCAATTGAATGCAGCTGGATCGGTCGTTAACCCCAAATAAAAAGTTAGACATTGGAGTAGGTCGGGGCCAGAATGAGAAATGGACCGACCTAATAAGTGCAGCTGAAGACTGTTGCTGAGGGGAAAGTCGGCTGCAATTTAACGGCGAGTCTTTAACCAAAAGAAAAAAGAAAATAAAGAAAGTCTTACATAAGTCTTAAACATACAAGGATTCAAGTCCGGGGAGCACTCGGGCCACTTTAAAAACCGAACATTAGTGCCTTGTGTTTCGTGCATTAGTGCGTTGTCCTTTTAGAAAATGACCTTTTAACCCTTTCTATCGCGAAGAGAAGGCCATAAATTCATTTGCAAAATGTCCACGTACTCTTTGGAGTTCATATGTTTGCTTGGAATTGCCAGCTCCAAGCATCCACACTCGCAGAACACAGCCCAAATCATCAATGATTCTCCTCCAAAATTTCTTTTAGAAAAGTACAGGTGTTCCTTCCTCAAAGCCCTCCAATAGTGCGAAAACCCATCGGGAAAATCCAAATTATACTTTTTCTCATCCGAGAAAATGATCTGGAAAGATGAATTAGTATTTGCATTGCTCTATAAAAACTTTTTACTTTTGTCCAGTCAGTTGCCATGTTATCTCTGGCAAATTTCACCCCGGCTTCTTTATGGCGATCCAGTAACCTTGGTGCCACCTTCAATTATCGTCGCAATATGTTTTCAGACTTCTTTAAAGCCCGTGCGAGGTTCCAGCGAGTCACTTTTATGCCACATTCAGCCGCTAATTTATTAGCGGTCTTTAATGAATTACTTGCGGCACTCACTAATCGGCGCTGGTCACACTGACTTGTCTTCGGCTTACGTCCTCCGGTTTTGTTACCTTATTCTTTTTTTTTATAAATATTTCGCAAAACTTTGTTGGATCGTCCAATTTTTCAGACAATTTCACGAAATGAGCAATTCTCACTTTTGAGCTCCAAAATTAGGCCTTTCTCGACATCTGACAGCACTGGCCCACTTGGCATATTTAAAAATCCATTACTAATAGTTATTCAACCAAGTGTACGCAAATATAATCCCCGCCAGCAAACACAGAATACGACAATTAAACTATGCGAATGAAACATAACAATTCCTTATGCACTAGCCGTAATCTCTGTTTGAGTAAATTTTTTTAGCAAAAAAAAATAAAACTCGGACAATAATCATTATATTTGACTTTTATTCGTATTACTCAACTCATAATGATTATTTCCTGAGCTTTATATATAAAAATCAAGATTAATCATTATTTTTTGAGGAATAAAATCAAAAATTAATCATTAAAGATAGATTTTTGAAACCAAACCAAATATGGACTAAAGTACACTTAAACCGCTGTCTTCTTATTCCTGCCAATTGTCCAAAAATATAAATTTGTTGGAGCCCAGGTGTAAAGGTTCGTTACATTATTACGATATGGAAAAGAAGCTTGGCCAAATTGCAGACAGTAAATCCTTCTGGTTCCTGGAGCGAAAAAAGCATCGAAAAAGGCTCGCGATCGATTGGTAAAGTGAGTCACAAAAGGTATCGAAGAAGGCTCGCAAAAACTATCTAAAAAGGCTTGCAAACGAATTTTTTGCGAGCTATCGAGAACGCAACTTTCTCTGCCACAAACTGAGCGACGCACAGTGGGCGAAACGACAAATTTAGCGGAATTAAATTAATATCTTCCAAAGTAAATGAGATAATCGCAATCTGTTTTTTTTATTATACCCTTGCAAAGGGTATTATAATTTTGCCCAGAAGTTTGCAACGCATAGAAATATTCATTTCCGACCCTATAAACTATATATATTCTTGATCAGGACGACGAGCTGAGTCGATTGAGCTTTGTCCGTCCGTCTGTCTGTCCGTCTGTCTGTTTCTACGCGAACTAGTCTCTCAGTTTTAAAGCTATCGAGCTGAAATTTTGCACAGAGTCTTCTTTTTACTGCACACTGCTAATATGTCGGAACCGACCGGATCGGATGACTATATCTTATAGCTGCCATAGGAACTATCGGTTGAAAAGTGGGTCTTTGTGAGAAAAACTTTTTTTGTTTTTAATGTTAACGGCTCCCACTTCAGCAATTATTAATACTATACTCTTTCACATAGATTAGGAAGTTTTTGTCAAAATCGGATGACTATATCTTATAGCTGCCATGGGAACTATCAGTCGAAAAATGGGTTTTAATGAGAAAATTTTTTTTGTTTTTAATGTTAACGTGTCTCACATCAGCGATTATTAATATCAAACGCTTTTACAAAGATTTGGAAGTTTTGGTCAAAATCGGATGACTATATCTTATAGCTGTCATAGGAACTATCAGTCGAAAAGTGGGTTTTAATTAGAAAAATTGTTTATTTTAATGCTGGCGTTCTTAAACTCTGATGTATTAAAACATTTGCAAGGGTATAAAAACTTCGGCAAAGACGAAGTTAGCTTGGCCTTCTCGTTTTTTCATTTTTTTGTATGTGCTCTGACGATTTAAGCCATATCTCACATCTTAATTGTCAGATAGAGTCAAGATATAAATCGAAAGGCAATTGAACTGCCAGTAATCGCGTAAAACATTGTTTTTTAAATCGGTTTAGTAGTTTGAATATAATAACCAAAAATATTTCAAAAAAATCGATTTTTTTGCTCGAAAATGCGAGAAATTTCATTTTTAAACGCCTGGAAAAAATATAAAAAAATCAAAAAAACTATTTTTTTAATGAATCGCACTTCTACGATAAGGTATGCGGAATGAATTACGAACAAAAACTTTATCAAAATTAGAGAATATATTTAATGTCCGAGAAACTTAAATACTAAATATGTTTTTATTTACACTTTAAACTATTTTTACAAAAAAATTTCATGACCATTGCGATCAGCCTTCCTTATATTTTGGGGAACTTTGCGCATCATCTCCTGAATTCCGCTTGTATCGATTTTTGCAAGCTCCCTTTTGATTTTTGAGATCAAGCAATTGATGTTTTTGGGCTTATATCCTTTGCCGTAGACCTTTCTTTTCAAATTGGCCCAAAATTTTTCAATTGGCCTTAGTTGGGGTACATTGGGGGGGTTTTGCAACTTGGGTACATATTGTATACTTAATAGATCAAGTGCCTCTAGTGTTTTTTTGGCATAGTGAGCAGGTGCTAAATCAGGCCAAAATACCGTGTTGTCATTTGCATGATGCTTATCAATAAATTTTTTAAGCACTGGAAGGCAATGGTCTTTGTAAATCTTGGTATTAACAGCTAATCCTGCCTTGAAAAATACTGGTTTGCTGATGCCACGTTCACTTACGGCCATCCACAATAAAACCTTTTTAGGATACTTGGTTTTTGTTATTTGAGTGACATTAACAGGTGGCTGAGTATTAGGAAGCTTGAAGTAGTGTTTGGGTGTCCACTCGTGGCCCTCTACTGTAAAGTAAGTCTCGTCATCCATAATACAAACTTTTGATGATTTTGGAGAGAACAAATTTCTGGAGAGAGCTCTTAGCCGATTTTTAATGGTCTTTCTTTGCTGTTCAGAAACAGTAGGCACGGTTTTTTTTGAACATTTGATTACTCCCATGTCTTTAATATACTTTTTTATAGTTTTGTCACTCACATTATATTTTTTTGCGAGCGCTCGATATGATTTTGCTGTGCGACCCACAATTTCAGCCTTTAATTTAGCTCTTATTTCAGAACGCTGTAAGTTGCACTTTTTTCCGGATCCAGCTTTTCTCTCCATTTTTTTCCACTCTTCACATCCGATATTACTTTATAAATAAAAGTCTTCTTAAAACCCATTGCCGAAAAATAATGAAAAATATCATTTTTCGTCTGCTTTGGATTGTTGGTGCAATATATGCAAATTAGCTTTCGACGCTCTGCTGCATTCAATGACATGATCGCTACTGTGCGTTATCTAGAAAGCTCATCTTTGGTGTAATGCATGCTGGAATAGTACCGTTACTTTTCCAATGTTTTGTTTTCTGCTTGTCTTTCTTGGAACTTTGTGAGAGCCCTTGAAAAAATGTTCGTATTTCATTCCGCATACCTTAAGCCGATTTTAAAACATTGTTTGACGCGATCGTTGGCAGCTGAATTACCTATCGATTCAGTATCTGGCTTGACTCTATCTGACAATTATGAGGTCAGATATGGCTTAAAATGTAAGAGCACCTACCAAAAAAGTGAAAAAAAAATTCATATTTCGAAAAACGGAGCCATAAAAAAAATTTTTGAAATTGATTTTTGAAATCACCATTCCAAACTACACTATTTCTTTATTTTTTTTTTTATTTTTGTAAACTAGTGATATCAATCAGATTTTCTTGCGAAAACTCATATGTCATTAAAAAGACATATTATTCGATTAAGGGCAAAAATGGGCAAAAAAGATTAATAACACTTTATACCAGGGTCTTTAACAAATAACTTGCCATTTATAGTTGCATGCGCCTACATGCGCCGCAAAAGTATTACCCCACGGAACACAATTACATTTGTTATTTTTCTGCAAAAAAACACAATGAACAAAACAACAGACAACAACAATAAAACACAAAATTCGTTTCTTATCACAGCAGATATCAATTTTACATACCGTGAGCTTCGTTTTCCATATTAAACTTGAATTTTTTGTTGAAGCTTTGCCTATTTATTTTATTTGCAAATACAATAAACTTTTTACGTCAATTTTCACAAGCACGTGCTTTGATAAATCAGCTGACTTCGGAGAGCTGCCACAAGAGAAATGGTGCCACCCGGCCGGAAAAAAAATATTTTTTTAATTTAATTGAAGTATTCACTTTCAATAATTAGAGTCACTTTTTGAAATTAATACCATCGATTTTTTGACTTTATGCCAAAAAAATCGTCATTTCGCCCAAAGTGCAGTGGCGTAGATAGCTTTTTGCAATGGGGGGTGATGAAGTCAAAATTTTGAACATTTTTTTGGGTTTTTAGAATTTTATTTAAAGTTATCGGGAAAAGTCTAGCTGCTATGTTGCGGTTTTCACTAAAGTGAACTCGAATTTTTTACATCCAGGGAAATCCGTATCAAACCTTTAGTTTCTAATTACTCGACGGATTCAAATTAAAACGTTGTAATCTGATTAGCCCAATCAATTTGATACAACAGCATTTACCCAATTCGAATTCGCTATTTTTGCCGGAACAGGCCGCGAATAATTTAAAAATTTTAGGCGAAATTCTTGCGAAGGGGTCATCCATGGTATCTTTTAATCGAATTTTGAATTATGCAGATTTCCTTTTCTTCAAAAAACAACGAATTTGTGAACGACCCCAAGAATTCAAGGCCTTGTATAGGTCCCCCTTTGCTCAAAGAATTTCGTCGATGGACTGCGAACTATAAAGAATTATCATGCAGTCAGCCATAGTTTTTTTCCATGTCTGTTTAAAATGCGGGCCAGATTGAGTGG
The DNA here is from genome assembly GCA_018904235.1 of Lordiphosa stackelbergi. Lineage (NCBI taxonomy): Eukaryota > Metazoa > Arthropoda > Insecta > Diptera > Drosophilidae > Lordiphosa > Lordiphosa stackelbergi. Next base: position 35,962 of record JAEIFU010002624.1, read on the forward strand.
TCGTAAAAACAGTTGATTTAATAAATTATTATCGGTTTTCACACTCTGGCGGTATGTTAAAAATCGAATTGCCACATTTGGCTGCAAAAAGAGCAACATTTCGAATATATATACAAATTTCGTTTTCACCCGCGAAAACCCAGACCAAACAAACACCAAATTTTTCAGCGAATATTGTCAGTTAAGTTTAATTTTTGCAGGAGAAATATGGAAAAATGAAGCGCCGCAGGAAAGATTTTTTTTAAGTTGCGTGAAAGAGTAAAAGTGTCTGTCCGCAATCCGCTCAGACAATAACCATTGAATCAGCAGATCAGCAGAATTGCTGCAAACTTTTGGTAAATGCCACCCACGTGACCAACGAATCGATCGGGGGCCGTTCCTATGAGGGTGGAAAATATCGAGGAGCCCAGCTCAGTCTCTTTGGGATCGTAGATGATTTTGATTTATTCATTTAGCCAGGTATCCTTCTTGTAAGCCTTATGGCACACCAGTGCATGCCATTTGCCGTTTTGTACGGACTTGTCCTGTTCCCTCATCAAAGACTGCAATATGGTTTGCTTAATATGTTCCTGCAGACCCGCGGCCACTAGCTGGCAATGACGAATCTTATCCAGTCATTTATGGACAGGCACAGCAGCAAATTGACGAACTTGTGGCTCGCGTGGAGAATCTACAAACTAGCACAAGGCCACCACAGTCTGCGGATTCTCAAAGGCTTGCGCCAAAGCAGCTGTGGACTGGCAAATGCTTTCAGTTTCCGGGCACAAAAGTATATCGATAATCAGCAGATTATCGTAGACTACTGGACTAGAAAGCAAGCCAGTCCACGGCTGATTTGGATCAAGCCTATAGGAAGCCTAGAGGAATGTGATGACTTTGTGCCACATTGTAAACTCTCCACGACAGCCAAAAGTTCGTCAATATGCGACTGTGCTGCTCCATAAACGACTGGCCAAGCTGAGTCATTGGCAGCTAGTGCCCGCGGACCAGCAGGAAAATATTGAGCAATGCATGTTGCAGTCTTTGATGAGGGAGCAAGACAAGTCCGCACAAAACAGCTGCGAGGCTTACAAGAAGAATACTTGGAAAAAGAATTAATCAAATTCATTTACGATTTCATAGAGACAGAACCGGGTTCTTCGATATTTGCCATCCTCATAGAAACGGCACCTGATAAATTTGGGAGCCACGCGGGTGACATTTCCCAAAAGTTTGACGCTATTCTGGTGGAGGCCGAGTCTCGTGGTGCTTTGACTACGCCCAGTGTCTCCAACATGATGGTGTCGATGTTCAATCTCATGCGCTTTGTACATGGTCACTCCACTGCCGAGCGGACAATGCTCAAGGTGATGCAGACACTGCATGCCTTTGCCCATAAAGGAAATGTGGATGAGTGATGAGAGCCGTATATGAGCCCAAGTTGCTCAATCATAATGTCAAATGCCTAATGGAATTTTGCTTGGAGATGGCGAGCAATAAGCAAATCGATGAGGCCATAAGTGTCCCGGTGGTGGTCTTTGTGGGACATAAAGATGATTGTCCAGGAGAAACTAATGGAGCCCATACTGACGGTGATATTCGAGATGATGTGCGGCGAGTCGAAGAATGAGGAAGATGATTATAGCGAGCGATTCTTTATGGGTGAAAGCCACGACCCTGAATATTTCACTCGAGGGACTTATACCGCCTTTGCTGGAAATGCTTGAGCCCGCTCCGCAGAATTCCAACCCATTGCGCCGTCGTGCAGCCTTCCTTTGCATGGTCGAGGGCTGTGCGGAGACAATTTGTCATAAATACGAGGAGATTATGCTAAACATTATCAAGAGTGGACTTACCGATGCGGTGCCTTCAGTACGCATGTCCGCCCCTTTTGCTCAGGGACAATTCTCCGGACACTTGCAGCCCGACATATCGAAATTTGCTCCACCAATTCTGCCTCAATGTAGATGGGTCACCCCGAGCATAAGCAAATGGATCACATATTTTATGCTTTGGAAACCGATTGCGAGAATCTCGAGGATAAAATTGTGCCACATTTGCCCCTGCTCATGGATCGTCTCAGAAATTCGATTCGTCGTCTCGAGTTAGCCTGGTCGGCCATCTCATCCACCGCCATCGCTGCCAAGGAGCATCAAATGCCCATACTTTCCCCAAATTGTTGAAATACTGAAGGTATATCTGGTCAAGGAGTGCCCTGAGGAGGCCATTGATACTTTGTACTCCATCACCCGTGTGGTGAGCAAGGAGAACATGGTGTGACGAGCTAAATGCTTATAGTTCTCCTATCCTAGGGTCCAGATGATTCAGACTGTCGACGTGCCATCTACGCTCTGATGGAATCCCTCTCGGTTGTGGTCAATGAGAGCATGTCCGCTGTATTCCCCAAAATAATGGATCGCATTGTGGAATCGGTGGATGTTGTGCCCAACGTTCAGGACGATGCCACGCATAATCTCTACTTGGACGGGGATAATGTTGAAATCGATTTGAACCATACAGATGATGAGGATGATGATGATGACGATCTGCATGGTTTCCAAGTGGAGAATGATTTTGTGGCCGACCATAACAGCGCTGAAGGATTTTGCTACCAATACGGGCAATGCGTTTGCTCCTTATTTGCAGTCGGCATTCGAGAATGTCTGCAAGGTGATTGACCATCCTCAGGATATTATGTGATATGAGTTGGTGTCCGCATTGAATCACTTAAGCGATAGCGCAAAAGTGAGACGTGCCTGTGAGATAATCATGACCAAGTTTTGTCAAATCTGGGGTGAACTTTTCATTTCTCACTATCGCTGAGGTAATCCTTGGCTGCATCGAGAATGCTCTCAATAACAAAATGGCACAGATTCCAATAAAGAACGACATCATCGGAGACGAGCAGGATACCGAGGACTGTATACATGAGCGAGCTTGTCCTCCATGCTGAGGAACGTCATCAACCAAAATTGTTTGCACATTGTTGGGTTTTGTTTGTTATTTAAATGTTTCCGTGTCTTAAATTTGTATTTTTTCCATCCGAATAAAATTTTGTATGACTGACTAGTTTGAAAATCAAAAAATAATGAAGAAAAAATGAAATGAAATGAATACCTAGAAGTGACAGTTAATTCAAAGTATGTTCGATTTCGTGTTGGTGGGCCATAAACAAAAAGAGTGTTACCGTTCTTCAAATTTCTGTCTATATATTTTTTTTGGTATTTGAAGAAAAAAGCCCCTAAAAATGCCGAAAAAAAATAGAACCATTAGCGTTTTTATACCCTTGGAGAGAGTATATTGAAATTATCCGCACAGAAGGAAGTATCTCCGACCACATAAAGTATATGGGTGATCGCCCACTGGGATTTTTAATGGATTGAATGAAGTCAATCACAAAAAAACTTAATCAGGAACAAAATAAATTTGGTAGGTCATAGTAGCCCTTAAATAAAATAGTTTGAATCTTAACCATGCCTACTACGACAAACAAAAAACAATCAAACTACACTAGTGGGCATAATTATTTTGACAAGAAAAAATTCATAAATAAACCATTATATCTTTTAAACAAAAAACCTTTAAATTTTGAAATTTATATCGGATACTGGTATAAAAGTAAGCTTTCAATAACACATAAGTAGTACACAATCGGCTGCTTAGGTAAGAAAATATAAATCAAAATGTGCAAGTGGGGGTTGGCATAAGTATTTTGACAAGAATTTAAAATGGCTTTATTCTCAGCACAGGACGTCAAATGCTAAAACAACGATTGGTTCTAGACAAGTTTTTTACGCTGAACCCGAATCTGGCTTTAGAAATTCCATATCTCTAACGGATTAACTGTAAAATGGACATAAAAATGCCAAAAATGGCCCTTTTTGCCCATTTTCCCTGGACCCTATGTCCTAGAAACGAGCTATCTTTTAAAAATTTTATTTGTCAAGTTATAGTACTTAGTTTTATCTTAAATTGTAGTTCATACTTTCTTCATTTTTATAAGATATAAGTTCGTGATCGATCAGCGAAGAATGGCCGATTTGCATGAAATTTAAATTTAAATATACCGAAAACAACCGATTAAAATTCAGAGCTGGTATTCGAGAACCAATATTTTTACAACCCAGTGCACTATGGGCGATTATCCAAATTTTGTGGCATAAACTCTAAAAATAAAGCTAGGCCGTTGAAATTTTGTGTAAATGTGTCTTATATTAAACTAGAATTTCGAAAAAAAAAATGTCGTTAATTGGGCCACGCCCTTTCTTCCCGCCCTTACAACTACCTGAAATGGTATGGACAAAACGTCACATTTTTATAAAAATCAAACTTTTTGATGTGCAATTTGGCACATTTGACAATTCGGAACATTGGTACTTATGTGTATTACCCACGCCTCTGCCACTTGCCCCTTTCCAACCTCAAATTAGTCTGTAAGGCAAGTTCGGAGGCCAATTTTCTTTTCAATCGTAGCTTAGTTTTTGTCGTCCCATATTGGAGGGTAATGATCTTGCAGTATTTTCATGATCAATTTCCACTATCAAATTTTTTAAAAGCCATTCTGAGTGCATGGTTTTATCTTTTAATTTGGCTTTAACTTGATCTATATTTTTTATGCTTAAATCGATTTTGTTGATCTCTGCTTTAATGTATTCAGTTATGCCATCTGCATTTCGATTGTTACTGTTCCAAATACACTAGTTTACAGCCAAAAAGACCCATTTCTTCTGAAATTTTTTTAGAGTAGTTTGGAATGGTG